>CM021102.1:463305835-463318338 GCA_007115665.2 Sequoiadendron giganteum
CTCTCTCTCTCTCTCTCTCTCTCTCTCTCTTTCAAGTCTCCCCATCCTACCCCCTCTCCCTCTCTCAGGTCTCTCTCTCACTCACTCAATCCATCTATCCCTCTCCCATCTCCATTAAACCCTATACCCTCAACCCAATACCCTAAACCATCAACCCTATAGGTCCTCAACCCTATACCCTCAATTCTCAACCATCTACCCTATACATTGGATTCTCAATCCTCGTTTATCTTTGTCCCTCCCTCCTCTTCTCTCCTTATCTATATCTCACTACTCCCTCCATCTCTCCCTCCATCCATCCCACCTTCTCTTCCCTAATCCCTCAACCCTATAACCTAAACCCTTAAAACCTTAAACACTCAACCATATACCCTAAACCCTCAACCCTCAACCCTTAAATCCTAAACCCTCTACTCTCTACCCTCAACGAAATACCCTCAACCCTCAACCCTTAAACTCTTAAACCCAATGAAATTATCTACCCTAATCCCTCAACCCTTAACCCTTTATCCCTCAACTCTTAAACCCTCAACCCTCAACCCTCTACCTTCAATCCTAAACCCTTAACCCTAAAGCCTCAACCCCTATACCCTGTACCCTATGTGTTGGATCCTCACCATAATCTATCAACCATATACCGTCAACCCTCTACCCTCAACCTTAAACTCTTGAACCTCAACCCTTAAACCCTAAACCCTTAAATCCTCTACCCTCAATTCTCAACCCTCAACCCTTAATCCTCGACCCTTAAACCCTAAACCCTCAACCCTTATACCCTCTACCTTATACATTAGACCCTCAACCCTAATCCTTCAACCATATACCCTTAAACCTCTACCCTAAACCCTCTACCCTCAACCCTAAATCCTCAACCCTAAACCCTTAAACCCTAAACCCTTAAACCTTCTACCCTCTACCCTCTACCCTCTACCCTGAACCCAATACCCTAAACCATCAATCCTATACCCTCAATTCTCAACCCTCTAACCTATACATTGGATAATCAACCCTCATATATCTCTATCCCTCCCTCCTCTTCTCTCCTCTCTATCTCACTTCTCCCTCCCTCTCTCCCTCCATCCTTCCATCCCTCTCTACACTAATACCTCAACCCTATACCCTCAACACTTAAACCCTTAAACACTCAACCCTCACCCCAATACCCTCTACCATCAACCCTATACCCTCTACCCTTAAACCCAAGTAAAATCTCTACCCTAATCCCTCAACCCTCAACCCTTAATCCCTCAACCCTTAAAACATTTACCCTCAACCCTCAACCCTCAACCCTCAACCCTCACCCTCAACCCTAATCCCTCAACCCCTATACCCTCTACCCTATGCATTGGACCCCCAAGCCTAATCCCTCAACACTATACCCTCAACCCTTAAACCCTCTACCCTATACATTAAACCCTCAACCCTCAATTCTCAACCCTTAACCCTTAATCCCTCAACCCTAGGTAGGTAGGGAAACATAGGTGAGATAGAGAGTGATGAAGGGAGAGGTAGGTAAACAAAGGGATAGGGGAGATAAATATAGGTAGAGGGGGAAGGAGACGTAGAGAGGAGGAGAGATAGAGATAAGTATAGAGGGGAGGGAGGGAGGAGATAGAGGGGTGTGTGTGTGTGTGTGTGTGTGTGTGTGAGAGAGAGAGAGAGAGAGAGAGAGGAGAGATAAAGAGTAAAGAGGGAAAGAGGTAGGGAGGATACATGGTTGAGATATGGAGTGATGGAGGGAGAGGTGGGTAAATAGAGGGAGAGGGGATATAAAGATAAATAGAGAGGGAAGGAGATGTAGAGAGAGATGATAGATAGAGAGAAGTAGAGAGTGGAGGGATGGAGGGAGAGGAAAGGAGGAGATAGAGGTGAGTGTGTGTGAGAGGGAGAGAGTGAGAAGAAATAAAATTAGGGGAAAGAGGAAGGGGAGAGAGAGAAAGAGAGTAGAGAGGGAAGGGGGGAGAGATAGAGAGTAGAGAGGGAAGGAGAGAGTAAGATAGAAAGAGGGGGAGGGAGAGAGAGGTAGAGAGAGTGGTAGGTAGTGGAGGGAGAGGTAGGTAGAGAGGGAAGGAGAGAGGGAGGGATAGGAGGGAGAGAGGGAAGGAAGGAGAGTGATATGGAGAGAGTGGTGAGATAGAGAGTATAGAGGTAAGGAGAGAATGATAAAGAGAGATAAAGAGAGAGGGAGGTTGGAGGGAGGGAGAGGTATAAAGGGATAAGTGAGACATATAGAGGGAAGGAGGGAAAGTGGGATAGAGAGAAAATAGTGATTTAGAGAGGAGGGAGATAGAGGGAAGGAGGGAAAGTGGGAGAGAGGGAATGGCGATTTAGAGAGTAGGGGGTGAGAGGTAGGGATAGAGATAATGGTGAGATAGAGAGGAGAGAGTGAAAAGAGAAAGAGAGGGATGGAGAGACAGAGAGAGGTAGGTAGAGGAAGAGAGATGAGAGATAGAGAGTAGAGAGGGAAAGAGGTAGGGAAGGAGACAGGTGAGATAGAGAAGGGTGGAGAGAGAGTGATGGAGGGAGAGGTAGGTATAGAGAGGGAAAAAGAGAGGAGAGATAGAGAGTAGAGAGGGGAGGGAGGGAGATAGAGGTGTGTGTGTGTGAATGAGAGAGAGCGAATGGTGAGATATAGAAAAGGATCAATTGAGAGAGAAAGAGGGGGAGGGAGGGAGGGAAAATAGTGAGAGAGATTGGGAGGAGAGACAAAAATAAGGGGAGGGAGGGTGAGGTCGAGAGAGGGAGGGAGAGGAGAGATATAGATAAGTAGAGAGGGAGGGAGTGTTAGTGAAGGAGATATAGGTTTGTGTGAGAGAGAGAGAGAGACAGAGAGAGTGGTGAGATAGAGAGGAGAGAGTGAGAGGGAGGGAGAGAATTATGAGATAGAGAGGAGAGAATTAGAGGGAAAGAGGGGGACAAGAGGGATAGAGTGAGAGAGAGAGATGTAGGTAGAGGGAGGGATAAGAGAGATATAGAGTAGAGAGGGAAATAAGTAGGGAGGGAGACATAAGTGAGATACAAAGTTATGGAGGGAGAGGTAGGTATAGAGAGAGAGTGAGAGGGGGGAGATCAAGATAAGTAGATATGGAATGAGATGTAGAGAGAGAAGAGATAGAGAGAAGTAGAGAGGGGAGGGAGGGAGGTAGGTAGATGTAGGGAGGAGACAGAGGGGAGAGAGAGAGAGAGAGAGAGAGAGGGAGTGGAGAGATAAAGAGTAGAGAGGAGAGAGTGAGAGAAAAATTATACAACTTTTTGACTACTAAAATTTGACCTCCTGATTATTGAAATTTAAATTGTTGATTACAGAAATTTGACTAAATCTAAAAAAATTAAGATCTTCCAAAACTAGAATTTGCATTATCTCCTAGAGAACTGAAACCACTCTCAAACATCCTAAAACTATATACATGAAATATAACTTAAAGTACAATAAATTAAATTCCCATATGTAAATTTCAACTTATACTTAAATGTTTATTTCATGTATATAGTTTCCCTAATAGAGAAAGCGAAAATGAAAGAGTTTAGAAAAATGCATTCTAAAAGTCATTGCAAAAATAAAGAGAACTCAAAAGTTCATTCATTGCAAAATTCAAGCCATTAATTTGGTGCTCGCCAAATGGGCTCGGTATTACCAAGTCTATTTGGTGCTCTCCAAATTTGGCGAGTGTAATTGGCCTATTATGGTTTTTTTTTTTGCAATTTGGCACCAAAATTGTGTCACAGGTCCATGCACTTACCTAATTACATTATAAAAAATGATATATTTAACAAAATAATCACTTGCTGCCAGTAAACGATCTCTCCCCTCGAGAGAAAGATTCACATGCTCATGTTGTGGTGTGCTAAATCCCTGTAGAAACCATCCAAAGAGAAATTAAACTATGAATCAATAATGGTTTGATTTTTCACTAACTAATAGCTATAACAATGAATGTAAGTTGAAATTTAGTAATCTGCCTCATACCTCCTCTATGAGAGCCATTGAGGACTCTATAGCAGATGAAACATCGAGCTCCATTTCCTTATGAATATTCAGAGGTGTATCCGCTTCCAACATTTGAAAATAAAACAAAAAAATATTCAATCACGAAAACTACAATAGAAATCCACGTCATGACTTATAATGTATGAGACAATAAACAAAAATTTGATTACTTATTAAACTATATATTTATAACTATCATGCTTACTATTTTCCCTATCCATAGCGTGTTAGAAAGCACCTATTTTTACGCTTTTACTCATAGTAGCAAGGTGGTGACCCGTTTGATAAAATGCTTTTGTAGACATGTACGATAACTATGGTAGCATAGAGAAGGTAGTGAACTATTTGAAAAAATTCCTCAAAGAAATGGTGTCTCATGGCATGATGGAATGTCATTACAAACAAATGTGTCATGGAATTCAATCACCATAAGACCACATTTCTTTAAGGCATTTTTTAAAACAGTTCATTGCCTTCTCTATGGTATTATGTTGGGATGGGGTGGAAGGTATAGTGTGGTCTTGGTTATGAGATGGAGGGTGATCATGACATGAAGAGGAAGGGGTGGGGACATTAACAAGTGGAATAAAAGGTGGAAGGTTCCATGGATTGGTAAATTGAGGATAAGGATCTTGAAAAGAATTTGGAGGCACTACAACAAATCCTTGTGATTAGCTCCCTTTTTTGCTTCCACCAACTATTTCAATGTATTTTTCTCCAATTTTCTTAAAAATTCAGCTCTATTTGTCGCTTCGGCACTATTTTTGGTGTTTATTGTGCCAACCAGAACAAGCAGGTGTTAAATACGACACAAAGTAGCACCAACTTTTACACCATGTTTAACGCCAGGTTCAATGCCAAGTTTAGTGCCAAATTTAGCACCGAGTCTACCACCGATCTTAGCACCGATTTTTTACCGATTTTAGCTCCCGAGTGTAGTGTTGATAATAGTGCTTAATTTAATGCCTAATTGTGTGCCTAATTTGGAGCGTACTTTAGTGCCTAGTCTATCACCGAGTGTAGCACTCTATTTTTTGGTTGAATTCATGATTCATTGTTCCTATGTACATATCTTAGGGATTATAACATATTAAATAAATAATATCAACAACACTAGAACATATCGACGGAAGGAAACACAACGTCCCACTGATGGAGTGATACATTATACAATAATGAAGTTCAACATGTGGTGAAAGTATATCAAGGGAACAAAAGGCTATCGGGCCAACATAAAGTCTAGTTCCTCCAATGTAATGATAAAAGGCTAAAGGCATCAGAGGAACTAAGACTTATTGGTGGAAGGCTAACAAGAGTCTCCCCGATGACCCGATAAGATCATGAACCATCAAGTACATGTTAAGAAAGGATATCAAAGGAACTAGGGAACATTAGGGAGACATTATTTGGCATCCTGCAAATACCCTGAAAGGAAGGAGTTCATTGATGAAGAAAGTGGTTATCGGTGAAAATGGAATCATGGTCTCACCGATGCAACGGTGATGATTGTTTTCAACTAATGTGATGTCTCATTTATATCGTTGGGATATTCAAAATAAACGATCTACCTGATGAAAAGATTGATAGCAAGTGGAGCGTTTATGAGCTAGAGTTGAGTGAATTATACCTCAATTTGATCACATCTTTTCATTAAGACTTGAAAAGGATTCGTTGGGCGCGGGAGCAGAGTAAAGGAGGTTGGGAATTCGCCATTACTACACAACTCAGAACCAGTGAAAGCGAATCCAAGCAAGTATATAAAAATTGAGTCAGAATTTGCTTCTATAAAAACTTATAAGAAAATTGAACAATGGAAGAAAGCTCGAAAATGCCAAAAATGAAGAAACAAAAAAAAGAGAAAAGACTTCTAAACCAGGACTTAATTGACCAATGCCCGAGGTCAGGGCCGAGACCTAAAAGGAGTACACTAACAAATCCTTCCATGAATAAGTTATGGGACAAGCAAAAAGGTTTAGGAGATGTGTGGACACCACGACAAGGATATGAGCTATTCATATACCATTATAGGAAACAATATAGGTTTCAACTAGTCTGCAATTCGTGGAGATTGAACCTAGGAAGATTAGTGGTACCCAATGTGTTTGTTGATATAGAGCTGATTAAAGATTTAGCCAACAAATATGACCCTAAAAGAAGAGCTATCCAATCACATGATGGGTCTAACATTCTCATTATCTCCAAAGATCTCATATCTAATGTTTTTCAATTGGAATGCTCTCTGAATTTTCCATTTACAATCAAAGACCTTCTAATAGAGTACCGTCACATGGACACAAGCTATAAAATACAGAAGCTACCACTACACAATCCCAAGGATGAAGGCAACCAGCTCATAAGGTTTTCTAGTAATGAAAACGCTCCATTTCATGAGGATTTATTTGAATAATATATTCAATATACATATTATTTAGCTCGAAAAGTGTTAGGAGTAGAGGTCCCACCCCTCATTTCAATTGCCCCAATGGTCCCAGTTGTAGACATATAAAGCAAAGATGCCAGAAAATTTGACTATGTTGGTTATTTAGCCAATGCTCTGAACCAGGGGATGGGAAGGATCAAAAGCAACAGTGATAACATTCATGATTTTAAACATTACTCTTTGTTTATGTATTTGCTTCTACATGAAGGACAAGTTAGAAGGTTTTGGGGAGAAGAATTCAAGATAAGAGATGTAGATGAAAGTGGGAATTATAAACCTATACAAATGTGGACTTCCATATGGGATAGCAGATATGGTAGATCGCACTATCTATACTTTGAGGAATATTTTTTCAAGCCATTGTTGTTACTGTTGGGACATCCATGTAATTATAACCTGTCCCTTGAAATATAGAAATTCTTGAGACCAAAGGATAAGGACCCCAGGAAAAAGGTAAATCGTAAATGGGGGGATTGGTATGCATTTCTTGATTGCACTGTGATTAGAGTCTATGGGTTTGAAGGAGCCCCACATCTATTTCCAAAAATAGTTCTAGACAGAGTAGCCTATTTGGAAATTGTGAGACAATTGGCTAAATCTGATGAAAAACATCCTAAGAGATACAATAAGCAGTCTATCATGCCTAGCACTTTGTGCTTTGGAGATTTTACAGTAGTCACCAGTGAAGGGTATGAAGAAATTGATACAAAATTGGAAAAATACAATTTACCATTGGGTAATGAAAGAAAGAATTTTGATACAGAGGGTTTTATTCACAAGGAATATTAGGGTATGAACACCAATTCTTTGTTAATGATGTAATAAGAAATTATGATGAGGCCTCAACAAAAGATAGGATGACTGCATATAAAAAAGTTGTGCTTGCTAAGACCTAAAAGAAAGGAAATGTCTCATCCTATTCAGGGGAATTTAATCAAGTACATGATCCTCTGGAAAGAAGTGAGTAGATCATCACTCATGTGGATGAGCTAATAAAATATGTACCCCCAGATGTCTTTGAAGCACCTCAAACAACCTATTCAGGAATGCAGGTTGAGGACATAGAGCCTCTTGATTACATACCCTCACAACCCACTCCAGAAATGAACTTCTCTATAGATACAACCATGAGTGAAGAAGATGAAGAAGAGAGTGATGAGGTCGAATAGATAAGTGCCCCTGTAGTTACACAATATGAGCCACCTCCAGAACAAAACATTGTCAAATTTGAAGCATCAAATGAACTCTCTGATGACGTGAGATTCAAGGTCGTGCAAGAATGTATTTCTGATAGTGATTTTGTCAAGACTTTTGAATTTAAATCATTTGTTTATGTGCATAAAGTCAGAATGCTAAGATAGAGGATGAAGGATATCACTCTTGAGTAGGAAGCAACCGCCTTGGAAGAGTTGAGAAAATAAAAATACAAAGAGTTAGAATCTATCACCTTCGAAAGGGGAAAATAATTACTTCAAGAGGCTGGGGTACTACTCTTACCAAGATGGGATATCAACTCTGCAATAGTGTTCAATAGTTTTAGGAAAAGAAGAGACAAAATAATGCATCTAACAGAAGAGGCAAGTGATAAAATGTACATAGGATTAGGGTACAACCCAAATGAAGCCACCCTGTTAATTTGGGAATTGTATCCTTAAGATAAAAGGCTTGCTCTCATTGGAAATATTTTGGTCCACAGGGTAGGGGACACTAACCCCATTAAAATAGTTGAGCTAAACATAAATGTTAGAAAATTCACTAAGGCATAGATTGAAAAATTGGTAAAAGAAAATGATAAATTAAGGAAGGAGGTGGCTAGTCACAGAGATAAAACATCTTCCTCTTCCAAATCAGAATTATATTCCCCATGGTTAGAGAGTGACAAAAGAATATTGGATGCATTAGTAGATGTATCTTACTAGAAACTTAGTCATCAAAAGTCTCAAGAGAAATGCAAGGAGCTTGAAACAAGAATAAAAACCACTAAATATAATGTTGTGTCTGAGATAATAAAAGAAAGATTCAACAGGATGATGGATCACGCTGATGAATATTGGAAATTGTTTAAAGAAACACACTTAGCACTTGTGGAGAATGAAATATTGTGAAGATGGATGATTGACAAAAGGGAGGAGCTCCAAAATGAGAAAGCTATGAAAGGTTAGACATTGCATACATACGATAAGCTGGTGGAATCACACAACAAGTATGAAAATAGGCTCAAAGAGGACCTTGACTATTTCGATTCGCATCTTGTAGTTAATGATAGCCTTGGCAATCCTAGGGAGAAAGATGATTGGAAGGATGAGCTCGCCATGTATCTACATACTGCATTGCAAGAAATAAACGATGAAGAGACGGTGTTACAAAATACACATAAACAACTTAAAAAGATGATGTATGTGGAATATGATATGAAGGGTGCTATTTCCAAAGTGGAAACTTATGTTGGGGAAGAATACACTCATCATCTCTTCGCCATCAACTTGTTCATCAACCAAACCAAAGATGCAACAAATACATAGGGGCAACCATTGGAGCTTAAAGACCAGCCAACATCATAAGGAAGATGCACTCTATAGGTGGTGCATTATCATGGAGTAGGAGCCTTGAACAAATCTTAAGTGGTCATGGGCACCTGCTGGAAGATTAACAGATTAATGCATTCATGTGTTGAAGTGTTATGTTTCATTTATGTTAATTAACTATTTGTCATCAAACATCATAACTATTTGTTATAATGCATATTATTTAAAAGACAATATAATGGAGATGACTAATTATAATTCGTAATCCATTTTTAGTGTTCAATTGTTGTGTCAATTTTTCATGCTTATTTATTGTTTTGTTGTCTCCAAAGTGATCTTTTCAAGTTATTTAAGTCTGCAAGATTTATCAAGGAACATTTGTTGTGACTGTGTGGATGCTTTGATTGGTTTCTGGTTAGATGTGAATTATAGTCTTTTCAAATAATTTACTTTAATTGGCTCCTATTAAGGATTAAAAGTCCTTTTAGAGAAATTGTTTTGATTGGTTTCCATCAACTTAAGAATTAAAATTCCTTTCATACTTCCACAATAACTTGAGGGGATAACACTAGGATTATTAAAGAAGAGCACTGCAATATCAATTGAAGCAATATAATTGAGAACATCTTATTATCAAAGATTCTTCGTGACTGTGTCATCATTCTATATTTTTCTTATGTTTTCCATACTTATTTCTTCTTATATTTGAATGAATATTAGTTATTGAGCCTCAATACTGTGCTTATGTGAATGACTATGCTAATATAGTAAAACATTTATTGTGGATGTTGGTAGGGCTGCTATTTAAAAAAAAAAAATTGAGCTTATTTTGCCTTGTTACATGTTCAACATAAAAATGGAAACTATTTAAAAATAATAAAGTTAACA
The DNA here is from genome assembly GCA_007115665.2 of Sequoiadendron giganteum. Taxonomy (NCBI): domain Eukaryota; kingdom Viridiplantae; phylum Streptophyta; class Pinopsida; order Cupressales; family Cupressaceae; genus Sequoiadendron; species Sequoiadendron giganteum. Next base: position 463,315,677 of record CM021102.1, read on the forward strand.
AAGTTGCTTATTTAAATAATTGTGAGTTACGTGCATTAATATTTTATAAAATTTTGTGTCTTCACAAACATATGTTGATACAAAATGAATGGAAGAAGCATCCAAGTAATCCTATTTTTTCCTGTCAACAATTCATACCAAAGATTAAACAATTTAAGGATATTGCAATAGGTAATTTGTATCGACAAAAATAATATTACCGAATCATTTCAAAGTTTAGGCCATAAGAATCATCCTTTTTTAAACATGGATTGCAAATAATTCTATAAATTTAAAATTCTTGGTCATTAACATTATTGTTTGCTACAATGTCATCTAGTGTATCATTTTCAATGTTCATCAAGTAATTAATATTACCATCATCCCTGTCTTAATCTGCATCATCATTTAAATTTGACTGTAGACCATCTATATTGTTACCAAATGTATTTGGATCATCATTTTCTATACTATCCATATTGTTGTCTTCCATAACATCATCTAACTCTGGATTGTTGTCTTCTTGTGCCTAAACATAACCATCTTCAACATCATCATGGATGCCAATTTCTTCGATGTTCTCTAATCCCTCTCTCATTTTTTTGGCCATCATTTTTTTGCTCAGTATTCGCTAATGCATCATCATATGCATGCCTTAATCTTGGATCATAATGTATGAAAAACATCCATTTTGGGTCCAAAATATCTTCATAGAAAAATAATTGCACATGAGCGAAATACATATATTAGACTTATGTTATAACAATTTTACTAATTAATAAACACATGTATATATTCACAATAAACTATGAATTAATAAATAAATGATCACTACCGCTTCTTGTTTGAGTTAAAGAAATACCTGCTCACAATGAATTGGTAGAACATAAGGCTCCTTATCCTCTGGTAGGAAGCATGAGGAATCTATAGAAAATAATACACTATGGGTATCATGTCTTCGTGTCCTCTCAAATGCTTCATACCATCTACACTTAAAAATACAACATTTAAAAGAGCAGTAATCCAACTCAATAATTTCTTGTGTTTTCCCAACATATTGTAGATTCCCTTCAATTATATTCTTATCTTTTTAGCTTCATCGACTGGATTCCTTGAAGTCAACCATGGTGCCACAATCAAAGGATCATATTTTTACATCTACACTTTCTACACGATAATGTCAACCATATGCCCACATTGTTGGATATTTCCGCGCTTGTGAAAGACCATTTATTTCAATCAAAACAAATATAATGACGAATATTGAAATAGTTAATAGTGTCAAAACTATAAGGAAAGAAAATTTTGTAAAATTCCAATTGTACCTTTCTTTCACATCCTCTAGACATATTGATTTCATCTTCTGTTATGTCTGAATCTATACCTACATCTTCTATTTGATTTTGAATTTGTTCAGTAACCCATACTAGTGTGCAATTTTTTCCCCATTCCCCAAGAAGATCAATGGCAAGTGGAGTATTCATTGGGTTCAATCTCTTAAACTGTCTCCTTGCTTCTAACACTTCTCTCTTTTTATTATACAGATCAATCCATTTGTTCATAAAGCCCATGTGGTACATAATGAACTTGTCAAATTTAGAACTTTTGTCTACACCTATTACATGCCAACATGTTTATTTCAAACTCCAAATGTCATGTTGTTAATTTGACAAAAAATTATAGAGTAAATTAATGATTGCAAGAAAAACAACCACACTGCTCATGAATTTACTTACTAATTTGCACTTCAACACCATTAGATTGTGGTTTTTCTCCATCAATAATATTTGATGCTCGTTCTTCATCCCAGATTTGTGGCCCATCTTTAAAATCCTTACCAAGGAATTCACACAAGAAGAAAAATGCTTCATTCAATACATACCCTTCAACCATGCAAACCTCTGGATGTGCCTTTTGTTGGACATATCTTTTAAGAGTTTTCATATACCTCTCAAATAAAAACATCCACCTTGTTGATACGACACCCGCCAATTCAATGTCATCGACTAGATGTATAATTAAATGGACTTGTAGGTCCATAAAACTTGTAGGGAGCTCCTTCTCAAATACACATACAATTTTTGCAATTTCCTTCTTCCACTTTGGTACTTCACATTCGTGGATCTCCTTGGCGGTCACCCACCTAATATAAGAATAGTAAATTAGTATGAACCTTTAGTCAAAAATTAAAATGCAATATAATATCTCTATGTCTCTCACACATGAACATTTCATATAACCGCATACCTTGTAAATGTTGACAATCAACTTATGGCATTCCTTAAGTCAACTGTAAGATAGGAATCTCCCCTAATTACCAATGGCATGATATGCTATCAAACACATTTATGAAAAGGTCATTAGTAATTTTTTCTCACACAACAAAATATCAAAATATATTTAGTACTTAATCAATGTTACCAGTAAATGTTAAATGATGATATATAATACCTTCATAAAATTATGAAAATCATGTGTTTTAAATCCTATGATATGTCCATCAACTATAAAATCTTTAGCCAATGATGACCCATAACCAGTAGGTGTCCTTATTGAATGGATGACATTTTTTAGTTGGTCTAGCCCTCTTTTTTTCAAAATCTATGGATCTTCTGCATATGTTTCATTTTCCCTGTTTGGCCATAAATGTTTTCTATCAATTTTGGTACGCGAAAGAGCAATA
>CM021102.1:463318438-463614604 GCA_007115665.2 Sequoiadendron giganteum
AATGAGAGAGAGGGGGAAGGAGGAAGGTGGAGAGATTGAGAGAGAGAGGAGGGAGGGTGAGAGATAGGCAGAGAGGGATAGGTTAGATAGAGAGTAGAGAGGGAAGGCGGTTGGGATGAAGGAAGAGAGAGAGAGAGAGGAAAGGAGGAAGGTGGAGAGATTGAGAGAGAGAGGAGGGAGGGAGAGAGAGAGGTATAGAGGGATAGGTTAGATAGAATGAAGTAGAGAGGGAAGGTGGGTGGGAGGAAGGAAGAAAGAGAGAGGGGAAGAGAGAAATTTAGAGAGGGAAGGAGGGGAGGGACGGATGGAGGGAAGGAGAGAGAGGTTAGATACATAGAAGTATAGAGGGAAAGAGAGAGTGTGAGAGAGAGGTCTAGAGCATAAGGGATAAAAAATGAGTGAGATAGAGAGAGAGAAAGATGATACAACTTGCTGATTACTAAAATTTGACCTCCTGATTACTGAAATTTGACATGCTAATTACTGAAGTTTGACTAAGTCTAAAATTTGTGAAATCTTCCAAAAACTAGAATTTTCATTATAACTCTTAGAGATCTGAAACCACTCTCAAACATCTTGAAACTATATGCATGAAATATAACTTAAATTATAAGAAAGTAAGTTACATCCATATGTAAATATCAACTTATATACTTAAATGTTTATTTCATGTAAATAGTTTCCCTGAAAGATAACAAGAAGAAAGAGAAAAAAAAAAGAGAAGAAAAAAATTCAATGTACACCAAAACGCGAGTGCATTATAACCCGCTCACATTATGGTGATGTTATTTTGAATTCAAAAAAACATGCATTTTTTAATTAAAAAATGTGCACTTTTTGAAATTCAAACTATAACGCGCTCGCATTTTTGGCTCGGTAATGACCAAGCCTAGGCTCGGTAATTACCAACCCATAACGTGAGCGTGTTTTCACTATTTGGGGATGAAAAAGTGAATTGGCCACTTTTTGGCCCCCCCATCTTTCTGCACCTGCCCATTATTTAAATTAAAATATTAAAATAAAAAATATTTAAAAAATATTGTGGATGATAAATAAATATAACTAAATATTTTTAATGCACAAATATAATAATAAATTATTCAAGTGTGTGTTCTCTGGTTTACAATAGTTAGTCAAAAGGGCTCATAAGCGTGAAGCCACAATAGTGGTTTACAATTCAAGTGAGGAAAGGAAACTCACAAAAAATGACCCCAAGGCATAAAAAGTGATTTTAGGGGTTCGTACAAACCTACTGGTTCGACCAAACCAAAAAGGGGTTCACTCGAACTAGGGTTCGACCCAACCCTTTTAAATCTTGGCCGCCAAAAAAAATAAAACAATGCATAGAAAAGGGGTTTGAGCGAACCTCTTTGAAGGGGTTCACTCGAACCATGGTTTGCTCGAACCTTGGTTTGAGCGAACCCCTAGAGGTTCGCTTGAACCCCAATGGGTTCGTACGAACCCCCCTTATCCCTCATTGCCCATTTGAGACACAAAAAAAACCTAAATTTTGGCACTTCAGAACTTGGGTTGAGGATGCAAATGGAGGAATCTTCACAAACCCAACTAGAATCAGGTAGTCCTTAGAACGAACTATCCAATGAATATAATTTTAATATATTTTGGTTTTATTATGTATGCGTTTTTTTTTAGTTTTATTAAACATAGGTTTTTCACTGAAAATCAAGCTATTTGTTCTGCACATGTGGGAAAATAGCATATTATCAAAATAAAATTTTAAAAAATATGTTCGGCCTGGGTATTGATGTCCTTGATCCATTAAAAAAAAAATTGAATTTCGATACATACAAAAGAAGTTATGTTGTATACAGTTTGCCTATGTCTGAATTGCAATTGGTTAGACTTTGAAACTTGATTAAGGAAAAAATATTCAATAAAAAAATATGAGACCAAATGAAAGTGCTAGATATCATAGTTACAAATCTAAATTCAAAAAAAATAGAATTTTATCCTTCATACAAAAATAGTTATGTTGTATACGGTGAGCATCACTTTTTAAAAATGTTGTTTTCTGAAAAAAACCAATTTTTGTGGGAGATGGAAAAAAAAGTGCAATCTGATTCCAAAAATTTTGAAAAAAATATTTTTAGAATCTACAAACAAAATGTGATGAGACTCTAGTTTGCATCATCTTCAAATTCCTCACGGTTTAGCCGCTATAGGTGCCCGAATATGAAGATTTAGTTAAAAATAATAATTTCAATGTCCAGTTTGGCCAAAAATTGGAAACCACTATTGTGGGATCACCCATAACCATGATAGGATTGGTATAATAGTAAGTATAATAATTTTTCTTAAGTATAGAAATATGTGAACAAGAATAGGATAATGTGAAAGGTGTGGGAAGTTTGTAAATGAAATCTATCCAATATAGATGATGCACCTCATAGTGTAGTATGAATGCATGGGTGCATGAGATTAAAGTTCATTATATTTTTGTATAGCAACTAACAAAATTCTCATTCATTGAAAAATGATTGACCAAAAGGATTTTTCTATTTACTCATTGGCCTAATTTACACTAGACTCTCACATGTCTACTATTTTTTGAATTCAAATCCATTTAAAATCTTGTAGACCCAAATTCATCTAATATTTAGTTGATTCAATGCCTCAAATCTATCACTTAAGTTTTAAGTACAAACTTGAGATGCCTACAAAAGTCTAGATTTACGATATTTTCATGTACACTAGTTTTAAACAAGTTATGTCTAGACTCGGGTATTTTTCAAATCCAATTGGTCAAGGATATTGTGTTTTCTAGATAAAAACATATCATCAATATTTTGGTTTTGACAATGGCCACAATAGGATCAAACTTTTGGAGACACATATTGATTGAAGATTAACTCCAACGAATCTATTGCATTTTCCCCTAGTTCAGTTTTCCCCTTGATCTTTGTGTTCCCATTATTGATAGAAAATCTAAGAAGTTGAATTTAATAGACCCGTTAATTTCCTTAGTTGCACTCCTTTGTCTTTCTCCCTATATAATTGTGACAATTATTCAATTCATGCATATGGTTGAGCTTCATATTGCAATCATGGTGGCCCATGCATGATCTTATGATCTTTTGAGCTACAAAGGAGTGATTCAATAATTAACTTGTGCCACAATTTGTGTTGTGGTCATATCATATCACATGCTTTGAAGTGAGGGTGTAGTGTTGTGTTCATGCATGGTTTGATTTGTGGAAAGAGGTGTTCAACTCATTACAAGTGGCAAGCTTCTTTGTTCTCTCATGGCAGTTTCATTGTACAAATGATTTTATATCCATTGGATTCATTTCTAAATAGACAACTGATTGATTGTAAAGAGGTTGTTAGTTTGCAAACTAAAAGGTATTGTTTAGTTCATGGTCATGTCATCTCCTATGGGTGCCCTCTCATGTCTTTTCACTTTGCAAGGGTGATGCCATTTGAGTGCTATGTGGTGCACTCATGCATCTCTAAAATACATTTGAGGGTGGCCAATTTTTTCCTTTGTGCTATTAGTTCTAAGGTTTCATGCCATTCATCACTAGGCTCATCCCTCTTTTGTTTGATTAAATATTGTGCTTGTCACATATGATATTAGTAGATGCTTGAAAAGATTTTATGTACCTGAATGATTGTTACTATGACATATTAATTATATTGTAAGATTGTATGGTGGGTTTGTGCATGTTACTATGGTAGGTCCCTTTTAATTTTGTTTGTGGACCATTGATCTTGGTGTTGATATGATCCTATGGTTGGAGCAACTGTAATGCTTAATGTTATGTGAAACATTTTTTAGTGCACCATTAGTTTGTATCATCATTGATGGACCCCTGGTTGTGTACATGATTGTGATGTCATGGGTGCTATAGATCCAATATATTTTGTACTAATATGGATTGATCATGTGACCTAAACAACCCTAAATGATTTCCAATGAAGATTTTGGTTGTGATCCACATCATCTATAATGCGCCCTAGTTTCCTATTTGCTTATATAAATTATTTTGTCTCCTATCGCTATGTCACTTGCCATGTTGATGCTAAGTCATCTTTAGTGAGCCACTTCTTTGTTATTTATGTGTGTACATGTATGTAATTGCATCTTCAAAGTTAGTGTCAAGAAAAAGTGTATGGTGGTCCACAAGTTGATACATACAGTGATTATGTCAATAGTTGGCAAATCCTTCCTATTTTCTTATATGAATTCTCGTGTCTCCTATCGTTGTGACATTTACCATATTAACACTAAATCATCTTTAGTGGGCCCTTTCTTTGTTCTTTATGTGTATACATGCATGTGATTGCATCTTCAAAGTTAGCATTGTAAAAGTGTATGGTGGTCCACAAGCTGTTATGTACAATGATTATGTCAGCAATTGACAAATCCTTCCTATTCACTTATATGAATTCTTTTGTCTCTTATTGTTGTAACACTTACCATATTGACGTTAAGTCATCTTTAGTGGGCCCTTTCTTTATTCCTTATGTGCATACATGCATATGATTGCATCTTCAAAATTAGTGTTACAAAAAGTGTATTGTGGTCCACAAACTGATACGTACAATGATTATGTCAATACTTGGCAAGTCTATTGGATATTTGGTTGATGGAAGATTGTACAGTTGACGCAATCCTAGGCAGTGTCAATTTTTTTCTCTTGGGTTGTGCCAACCATTTGTATCAAGTTTGATTGCTCCACGGGTTACGAAGGTGTGCATCGATGATCATGTTGGACTGAGGTTATGTGATCAATCTTTCCTTGGTGCAGATGTGTACCGGCATTCTGAATTTCCTACAGATCTGATTCTTGGGTATATGAAGTGTAGTGTTATCACATGACATGCTCATGGAATTTTTGTTAGTCCTTCAATCCAACATATGATATCATTATCGGTGGTCACGTGTGCTTAGGTGATCAGGAACATAACATATTGTGGGTGTGATATGTTAGGTTGCGATTAAGTATGCTTAAGTGGAGCTATGTTGTGATGCTACATGGTGATTCAAAGGTGATGAGCAAATCTAATGGTGCTTGCAATGATTTTGAATGATAAGTACTAGAATCAAAATGTTTGGGAAATGAGTTACGTGCAAGTTGGGATAGATGGAACCATGAATGCAACATGTTGTAGCTCTTCTTGGGGAGCTTATCCTAAATCATAGTTTTCTTTTGACCAATTGTATTCCAAGATTGACTATGAATATGATTTACAACCTAATTTTCTCCTCAAAAGAAAAAATTCACTATGATATTACCAAAAGTTACCAGTAGGGGAGCACAGTTGTCCAATAAATTTTTTTCAAAACGGAGAAAAGAATAGTAAGCAAGATAAGAATAGAGAAAATGTAAATCTAATAGGAAATTTGAAGGACTCAGAATCAAGGGTGAACATATCAGAACTGCAGGACACATGAAAAGTTGTAGGGGTAGAAATGCCTGATGAAAATAAAGACGTTTACAGCCCTACATCCACTCCTTTAATGTGGTTGTCAGAGTTGTATGTGGAGGAGCTCATGAGCATGAAAAGGAGGCTTGGAATTTTAGAAATGAAGGGGTTGTGTGAGAACAACAGAGTAAATGAGGCTATAGAATCTTGGTGAAAAATGGAGAGAGAAAATAAGGTGCTCAAGGAACAAATCTTGAGCTTATAGAGTAACATGGAAAGTGGACAACAGGAGCTGGCTGCAATAAAACAAGAATTAGACCACCTTAAGGCAGCCAATATTAAGAAAACAGAATTGGCAAAGGGAGAAGACACAACACAAATAAAGGAATTACAATCAGCTTTGATAGACATAGAATTGAAAGAAATCCAATTGAAAAACTGCATAGAAGAGGCCAAATCATGGTCACAAGTTGTAAGAGGATCATCAAACAAACAGAAAGAAACCATAGAAAAGAAAATCCAGGTGCAAATAAGAGAAGAAAAGGACAAACAAAGTAAGGCAACAAATATCATTATCAAAGGCCTAAAGGATTTTGGTGAGAAGGAGAGAACTGACATTTTAGCAAGAGACTTCCTCAAAGACCAATTGAAGTGGACGGGGCCTATTCAGCAAGCGAATTAGATTGGAAGGAAAATAGAGGGAGGAAGGGATAGACACATGAGAATTGTCATGAGGAATATAGAAGACAAGAACACAATTCTAAAGAATAGGGGATTAATCAAAGGTACACACATCTACCTAGACGAGGATCTGACCTTCGCCCAACAAGAAGTACAAAGGAAAGAATGGGAGAAAGTGAAAACAACAAGGAGTGAAGGAAAGTGGGCATGGCTGAAAAATGGGACAACTCAAATTAGTGACCGTTTAGCAAACAAGAAATAGTGATTGGGGGCCCCCCAAGAGTTTTTGCATATAGTAAGTTGGAACTGTAGAGGTTACCCTTGGAGATGAGGACCTGGTTTGGGGCCCATAGCTGAAGGGCAAGACATTATTATTCTCATCGAGACACACGAACATGATGGATGCAAAGTCCCAGAGTTTGGAGGTTACAAGAAAATTTCAGTGTGGAACAAAGGAAGCGAAACAGGCAAAGGTCATGGAGGTGTAACAATTTTAATCAAAGAGTGTTGGGATGGTATTGTAAAATTCAAGAAAGAAGACCCAAATAAACAGTACATATGGCTTCAGATAATAGGGAATGGGGTCACTTTTAGATTGACTACTTGCTATTTTGCACCACAAAATTCAAAGTTCTATAAAAGGAGAAAGTTAGATAGTCAAGATCCATATGCTGCATTAAAAAAAGACATTTATATATTCAACACCTTGGGAGAAATAGTTCTTATTGGGGATTTCAATGCTAGGACTGCTAAAAATCAGTCTCTCCAGTTGAATAACGAAGAGCAAGGAATCAATAATCCTCTATGGCTGGAAGAGGAAGTGGAGTAACCTTGGGAAAGGACTTCTCAAGACAGAAACGAGACTGTTTCACACTTTGGAGCTGAGCTATTAGGGACTTGTAGTTTATATAATCTGGTTATTTTCAATGGCATGAAAAGTTGGCCAAGTTCTGGTAATATCACATGCAAAACTTATAATGGCCAAAGTGTGGTGGACTACTTAATTTTCTCTCAGAGGTGTATCTCTAGAGTTGTGGAGTTTGAGATCGGAGATTGTCCCTTGGAGTTGAAATCTGATCATGATCCTTTGTTCGTTAAGCTTGACGTGATCTCAAATAGCCAACTTGGCATGCTGGCCCAAAACAAGCAAAATGAAGTTACCACCAAAGAAAAAATTCTCCTAAATCAGAAAAATCAAGACCTCTTTAAGGCTTCTCTAGAGCAGCATTTTCCTCAAACTAAAAACAACAAAGGGGACAAGGTTGCTAGTGGGACTAGTGATCATTTCAGTAGCAATCTTCTTATACCTATGATCCATAAGGCTTTAGATGCTTGTAAAAGGTTTCATCCAAAGAAAGGGGCTGCAAACACCTTTCTGGCTAACCCTTGCTATGATGAAGATTGTAAGGCTGCCAAGAGGTCTTTGAAAAAGAATGGGTGGAAAAAAGAAAACAAGAAGAAGTACAAGAAGTTGGTGAGAACAAAAAAGGAAAAGTATGTAGACACAAGGAGGAAAGAGTTAATTTCCTTGGGAAAACAAAATCCCAAAGGTTTTTGGAGAGAGCTATAACAAAAGAGAAAACATACTGAAAATGACATAATAGATGTCCAATGGTTAGAGTATGCAAGACTTCTTTATGAGAGGGTCCAAGGGAAAATTTCTCCTCCCATAATCAACACATCAAAGGAGCTCTTTTTGGTTGAAGATATCAAACAAGGTATAAAAAATTTGGCAAATGGTAAAGCGTTGGACATTGATGGGTTGCAAGCTGAATTTTTAAAGTGGGGAGTTGAAATTTTTGCTCCCCATATCAAAAGAATGTTCAATGATTTCAATCGTGTTGGCTTCCCGACTGAGTGGACAACTAGTGTTGTCATCCCTCTCTACAAAAGTGGTGAAATCAATAACCCATCTAACTACCGCACTATTATGGTTAACCCTATCCTTGGCAAACCTAGAGCGTAGAATCAACAGTTGGGTAGAAAAAAAGGGAACAAGAGCGAAAGGGAAGGTTGGCTTTAGGCCTAAATATTCAACTATTGATCACTGCATCACTCTTAGACACTTGATTGAAAAATATGGGACACACAAGGTGAAGAAGTTTTTTTTTGCTTTGTTGATTTTAAAAAAGCCTTTGATACGGTGCTTAGAGACAAATTGTGGAACAAAATGGATGAATTAAGTATTTCAGATGAGTATAGGGCTGCAGTGCATAGACTTTATGAGCAAGTTAGGGCTAAAATAAGAATGAGTGAAGGTATGTCTGAATGTTTTGGCAGTGACATAGGGGTCAAACAAGGCTGCCCCCTATCACCTACACTCTTTGGGTTATACATTGACAAACTAGAAGATTGGTTAAGAAAAACCAATGGGGAGGGTATTCAGTTGGCAGGTTATGTGGTGAAGCTATTGCTATATGCTGATGATCTTATCCTAATTTCAAAAACTTCCCGTGGTTTTAAAGAGCTTTTGAAGGCCTTGGATCTCTTTTTTCAGAATGTCGGGATGCAGGTGAACACCTCCAAGACCAAAGTCATTATCTTTTCCCTAAGGAAGAAAAGGAAACAAGATAACTTTCTTTTTGAAGGTAATCCTTTGGAAATAGTGAAAAAATACAAATACCTTGGGATCAACTTTCACCATAAGCTCGGTTGGGAGACTACTAGATCTGAAAGGATACAAGGGGGTTGGAAGGCCTCTTTCTTACTCCAAAACAGGTGCAGAGAGGCTAGACTTTGGGATTGGAAAACCAAGAAGACTCTCTTTGGTTTGCTGGTCACTCCGGTGGTTCTCTATGGCTGCAAGGTGTGGGGAAGTAGCATGTCAATCCATAGTTGGAGACAACTAGAAAGAATCCAAAAGCACCTAATCACTAGCAACCTCAAAGTCAAAACTACTATCCCTTATGATATTCTCTTGGCTGAGTCGGGAACTTTACCGTTGGAGGCTTTAGCTATAAGTCGATTACTAAGCTATCTAAAGAAGGTAGAAAACATGGATGATCACCATTGGCCCAAAATTGTCGTTGAAGAGGTTTTAAATCGTAGGAAGAAAAAATGGATGAAACAAAATAACAAGTGGCTAAACAAGTGGAACATTAGCCTGCACAAGTGCCCTAACACCAATGAAGAAATAAAAAAGTATGTTGCAAATAAATCCAGGACTGCCATGTGGACAAAGCCGATTGGTCGAAAGAAAACTCACTATGTCAAAGAGTTCAACCCAACTTGGGAGCATGATGAAAAAACCTACTTAGGGGCAGCTATTAAAGGTAAAGCAAGGATGTTAATTGCTCAGCTAAGGACCGGTTCGCACCATCTCAGATGTGAGACTGGAAGGTGGATGATACCTAAGGAAGCATGGGAGGATAGAATTTGCACTTTTTCTAACAAAGGGGTGGTGGAGACAGAGTGGCACTTTATCATGGTTTGCGTGGCTTATGGGGACATCCGCACCCAGTTTGAGAACAACTTAAAAACTGAAAATCTGCATGAGTTATTCAAGGAGTAGAAAATCAGCAAGACTGCTAGCTTTTTGGTGAAAATTCATAGTAGAAGATCTAGCATTGAAAAGAGTTTGGAGATTTCTTAGCTTGTTTTTGGCTCTTGGTCCCATAGGCTATTTGGTCTCGTGGATGACATTAAAATCTCTCATTCATTCATTCATCCTATAAATCTAGCAGGACATGCAACTATGTTTTTTTCGAATCTACTAATGTTATGGGCCTCCTATGAGTTAGGTTGTACAGATTGCATTCATTTTGTTAGTTCCTGCCATTATAGGGGAGGCTTCCATCATTAAAGAGTGAATAAACTACACTCGAGAACAACCAATGACAAATGCAATTTTTTTCAAATTTGTTATGTGCTTTTTAGTTTTGTAGGCAAAGGTGCACATTTTTTATGTCAAAATATTTATTCAGATTTTTTGTCGGTCTGTGGTTGGTGCTGCATTTCTATCTGAAGGTTGTCAGAGGCTATTGTAGCATTTCAAGGCAAGAGAGCATGGGAAAATCGATTTGTAGGTGACAAGTTGTGATTAGGAAGAAGACATGAGTTACAAGCTCCACATTATCAAATTTTTGCTGACAGTTGGCGATTAACATGGTAGCAGTGTTTGCATGCAGAGGAGATGTGGCTGGTCTGTAGGACATTCGGTACATTTTCATTCCATAGTTGCATGCAATGCCCATTTTCTTAAATCGTGATTACCTCTGAAACAAGGCGAAACTCATTGTCTCTAGCATTGGGTTCCCTTGGCAAATAGTTTTAATAACTTTTGGTTTTTACATTGAGAGCATTGGTTAGAATATGTTTCTCTATTGATATTTTATTTTTGGTAACCGCTTTCTCCTATTGTAGAATTATAATGCCAAACTTGTTGGAGATTGTAATCCCAACTACCCAGCTGATCGAGTCACATCTATATCCTCCGTATCACTGTCCATATCAGCAATTAATCTTCGTTCCATTCTGACATTAAAGACTAACTTTGGGATAGTTTTTTGAAGGATTCGAATTGATTTTTATTTACTCCTCCATCTTGTCCTCTATCACATCACCTGCTATCTTCACATGTTTTATGGGTGGTCTGAAATATATTATTTTATTGCATATTGTCTATCCTATGTAGCTGGTTAATCTTCTATATATTGTTGAGTTTGTTTTGCTTTGTTCTCACTCTCTATAGAGTCCAGCTCTGCAGAGCTGCAAGGTGTTATAAGTAGATGTTGTCATGGAGTAGCATCTCCAAGGGTTGGAAGAATCAATGGTTGAATGAGCAGAAGCTCAGAAGAAGTTGTAATGGTTGAATGGAGGAATATAATGGTGTCTGAATGAATGAGCAGCAGCTCAAATGTTTATGTAATGATTTATTTGGTTAATATAAATTTCAGTGTCTTCTTTCTGTTTGTTTTTGTTGTATCCTTCCCCTCTTCAAATTCTACAATTGGTATCAGAGCCATAGGGTGGAATCCTATAAGTCTGGCAGTCATTGTGTTTGAATCTCTGCTAAGGAATTTGTGTTTGAGTTGTCTTTTATGAGGTGCATAGGTTGTTGAAAAGAGGCCAGTCCAAAAACAAGTGTGGAATGATTGATGAAAGCTTGCAAATGAGCTGGGTTAGCAGTGTGAAAGGTGTATGATGGAGTGATTAAAGGATCATTATGTATCACAGACTAAAAGAAGAATTTGTTCGGTATGTAAGTCATTGCTAAGGAAAAATGATGCTCAAAGATATGCCATTGCTAGTGTGAAGAAGACTGCAGACGAAAAGTGTTTGCAGCTGATATCGTCGTTATTTTAGAAAGGAGATTTTAGTTAAAAGAATTCCGTTGAAGTTGCCAAGTTGCCAAACAAAGGAGGCGCAGAGAGAGGCCAAGCTGTCATTTGAAAAGGAAATGAGCTTCAATATTGATGCAGAAATAAACAAAGAGATCCACAACTATTTCTAAAATTTGTTGCCTTGAGCCACCAAGAAGTCGCATAAGCGATATAGACATAGCAAAGGTTGATGTTGAGAAATGAAGGAATGAAGAAATACTGTCCAGTACAAGATTAACCAAGAAGTCGCATAAGCGATATAGACATAGCAAAGGTTGATGTTGAGAAATGAAGGATGGAAGAAATACTGTCCAGTACAAGATTATTGATTGTAGTGATTTAAAGTAGGAGGCTGTTGTCCTCTAAAGGCACCATAAGAATGAAGGGAAATGCTTGGAGAAGATCCAAAAAGAGCTCAGCTGTAACTAAAGAGAGTGGTGAAAGCTTGCCATTACAAGGAAGGGCCAGCCACAGCTGTTTGGGGAAGGATAATCAAGGTAAATCACAAATTTTAAAGAATCTTTGTAAAGAAGAGTCTAACAGCTGGAAAAAAAAGGGCTCATTGTCATGGGTGAAGCTGCCGCTATAGATTGTCAGGGAAGTCTATCTGGGTTTGCAGCCGAAAGTAGAAAATGATAAATCGTTTTTTGCAGTATTTTGCAAAACTAGAGATTAAGGGAGTATTGTTCAAAGGATCTTTGGTAGTCGTCACCCCAGCCATCAGAAGAGTCGTTTCTATTGCATAGGAGGCCGTCATAGCCCTGAATGGAAGAAAGTCAACATCGTTGTTAGAGAGAAGAGAAGTTGTTGTTGCTATTATTTGAAGAAAAAGCGCTGCCAAGAGAAGTGCAGTTTACGCCTCTTTTGTTAGAAAAGGTAAAGGCATTGTTGTGTTTTGAAGTCGCCAAATGAAGGCTGCTCAGTCCAAATGGAAATAGTTTAAGTTGCAGAGTAGATCATGTGAGGATCTATAGATCATGGGCCATTGTAGCACTTGTTAAGAAGTAATCGCTTGAATTGTTGTAATAGTCAAAAGGGACCCGCCATCTGGAAAAATCAGTGATGATTGTGGAGGAATGCATTTGGAAAAAAGTCAGGCCTCAAGACTTCAGCAGATGTCCGAAGGCAGATCTCTGCAAAGATGTTTGCAGATCACAGTTCTATATGCTAGTCAATAAAAAAAAAAAAACGCTAATGAAAAGAGAAGACCAGGTTATGAAAGCCCGTCATATGAAGGTGAGATCCTTTATTTTGAAGGTGCCTAAGTTGCTACCGCTAAGGAAGGAAGGAGTGCATAAATCATAAGAAAGGGAAATTAAAATTGGTCATTGGAATTAAGGGGATGTGTTGGAGATTGTAATCCCAACTACCCAGCTGACTGAGTCACATCTATATCCTCCGTATCACTGTCCATATCAACAATTAATCTTCGTCCCATTCTGGCATTAAAGACTAACTTTGGGATAGTTTTTTGAAGGATTCGAATTGATTTTTATTTACTCCTCCAGCTTGTCCTCTGTCACATCACCTGTTGTCTTCACATGTTTTATGGATGGTCTGAAGTATATTATTTTATTGCATATTGTCTATCCTACGTAGCTAGTTAATCTTCTATATATTGTTGAGTTTGTTTTACATTGTTCTCACTCTCTATAGAGTCCAGCTCTACAGAGATGCAAGGTGTTATAAGTTGATGTTTTTCATGGAGTAGCATCTCCAAGGGTTGGAAGAATCAATGGTTGAATGAGCAGAAGCTCAGAAGAAGTTGTAATGGTTGAATGGAGGAATATAATGGTGTCTGAATGAATGAGCAACAACTCAAATGTTTATGTAATGATTTATTTGGTTAATATAAATTTCAGTGTCTTCTTTCTATTGGTTTTTGTTGTATCCTTCCCCTCTTCAAATTCTACAATTGGTATCAGAGCCGTAGGGTGGAATCCTATAAGTCTGACAGTCATTGTGTTTGAATCTCTGCTAAGGAATTTGTGTTTGAGTTGTCTTTTATGAGGTGCATAGGTTGTTGAAAAGAGGCCAGTCCAAAAACAAGTGTGGAATGGTTGATGAAAGCTTGCAAATGAGCTGGGTTAGCAGTGTGAAAGGTGTATGATGGAGTGATTAAAGGATCATTATGTATCATAGACTAAAAGAAGAATCTGTTCGGTGTGTAAGCCATTGTTAAGGAAAAATGATGCTCAAAGATCTGCCACTGCTAGTGAGAAGAAGACTGCAGACGAAAAGTGTTTGCAGCTGATATCGTAGTTATTTTAGAAAGGATATTTTAGTTAAAAGAATTTCGTTGAAGTTGCCAAGTTGCCAAGCAAAGGAGGCGCAAAGAGAGGCCACGCTGTCATTTGAAAAGGAAATGAGCTTCAATATTGATGCAGAAACAAACAAAGAGATTCACAACTATTTCTAAAAGTTGTTGCCTTGAGCCACCAAGAAGTCGCATAAGCGATATAAACATAGCAAAGGTTGATGTTGAGAAATGAAGGATGGAAGAAATACCGTCCAGTACAAGATTATTGATTGTAGTGATTTAAAGTAGGAGGTTGTTGTCCTCTAAAGGCACCATAAGAATGAAGGGAAATGCTTGGAGAAGATCCAAAAAAGAGCTCAACTGTAACTAAAGACAGTGGTGAGCTTTCCGTTACAAGGAAGGGCCAGCCACAGCTATTTGGGTAAGGATAATCAAGGTAAATCACAAATTTTAGAGAATCTCTGTAAAGAAGAGTCTAACAGCTGAAAAAAAAAGGGCTCATTGTCATGGGTGAAGATGCCGCTATAGATTGTCAGGGAAGTCTCCCTGGGTTTGCAGCCGAAAGTAGAAAATGATAAATCGTTGTTTGCAGTGTTTTGCAAAACTAGAGATTAAGGGAGTATTGTTCAAAGGATCTTTGGTAGTCGTCACTCCAGCCATCAAAAGAGTCATTTCTATTGCATAGGAGGCCATCATACCCCTGAATGGAAGGAATTCAACATCGTTGTTAGAGAGAAGAGAAGCTGTTGTTGCTATTATTTGAAGAAAAAGTGCTGCCAAGAGAAGTGCAGTTTACGCCTTTCTGTTAGAAAACGTAAAGGCATTGTTGTGTTTTGAAGTCGCCAAATGAAGGTTGCTCAGTCCAAATGGAAATAGTTGAAGTTGCAGAGTAGATCATGTGAGTATCTATAGATCATGGGCCATTGTAGCACCTGTTAAGAAGTAATCGCTTGAACTGTTGTAACAGTCAAAAGGGATCCGCCATCTGGAAAAATCAGTGATGATTGTGGAGGAATGCATTTGGAAAAAAGTCAAGCCTCAAGACTTCAGCAGATGTCCGAAGGCAGATCTCTGCAAAGGAGTTTGCAGATCATAGTTCTATATGTTGGTTAATAAAAAAAAAACGCTAATGAAAAGAGAAGACCAGGTTATGAAAGCCCGTCATATGAAGGTGAGATCCTTTGTTTTGAAGGTGCCTAAGTTGCTGCCGCTAAGGAAGGAAGGAATGCATAAATCATAAGAAAGGGAAATTAAAATTGGTAGTTGGAATTAAGGGGGTGTGTAGGAAATTGTAAGCCCAACTACCCAGCTAATCGAGTCACATCTATATCCTTTGTATCACTGTCCATATCAACAATTAATCTTCATCCCATTCTGGCATTAAAGACTAACTTTGGGATAGTTTTTTGAAGGATTCGAATTGATTTTTATTTACTCCTCTAGCTTGTCCTCTGTCACATCACCTGTTGTCTTCACATGTTTTATGGATGGTCTGAAGTACATTATTTTATTGCATATTGTCTATCCTACGTAGCTAGTTAATCTTTTATATATTGTTGAGTTTGTTTTACATTGTTCTCACTCTCTATAGAGTCCAGCTCTACAGAGATGCAAGGTGTTATAAGTTGATGTTTTTCATGGAGTAGCATCTCCAAGGGTTGGAAGAATCAATGGTTGAATGAGCAAAAGCTCAGAAGAAGTTGTAATGGTTGAATGGAGGAATATAATGGTGTCTGAATGAATGAGCAGCAGCTCAAATGTTTATGTAATGATTTATTTGGTTAATATAAATTTCAGTGTCTTCTTTCTATTGGTTTTTGTTGTATCCTTCCCCTCTTCAAATTCTACAAAACTCTCAGACTTTGGGCTAGCAAAGGATGGTCCAACAGGTGATAATACCCATGGCTCCACAAGGGTTATGGGGACTTACGGTTATGCTGCTCTTGAATACGTGGCAACAGGTAACTAATTTCTAATCTTCTTCTGAGTATTTGCTAGGTCTATTACAAGATGTTATACAATGAATTTACTGTAATGCTTGCATTAATAACAAGTAGTCGTGTTTGTTTTTACACATTTGGACAAGTTGGGTTTCTATTTTGAACAGGTCGCTTGACAGCCAAGAGTGATGTATACAATTTTGGAGTGGTTTTGTTGGAACTATTGTCTGGTTGTGGTGCAATAGAGAAGAATAAGCCTGGCATTGAACAAAACTTGGTGGAATGGGCTAGGCCTTATTTGAATGATAAACGCAAATTGCTCCGTGTAATGGACACTAGATTGGAGGGTCAGTATGCTATGAAGGGAGCTACTAAAGCGGCTACCCTTGCATTGCACTGCCTTAGCTCTGAAGCAAAGCATGGGTCCCTTATGACAGAAGTAGTTGAGACACTAGAACAATTGCAAAATGTAAAGGAAATGTCAAATTTAGCCCAAACTAAATGGGCTAGACCCAAACAATCTGGATCTGGTGGCAATGCTAACGAGCATTTCCACTTTAGTCCAAAAAATGTGAATCACCCCTTCGCAGGTTATCCAAGGCCAGCTACATCACCACTTAATACATACCAACGTTCACCAAGGGTGAGGTGATCCAATCAATAAAAGTGAGGAATCTTATCAATTGTCAAGTATCCATATCTTCTAATTTTGACGTTGACAACATTGCTTTGGTGAGGTCTAGCACTACTGTTTTGTTTGTAGAAATAGTGAATGCTCGGGTCTTTGGCATGTCTCCAATGCTGAGCAAGCTGTATAATCTCAAGATGTGTAGTTTGTGCAGGTGTCATAATGCATCTTAAAGCCATTTATCTTATCTATGTATCAGTCCAAACATTGATTATAGTTTGCAACATGCTACTTAAGATGAATGCATAGTAGCCTAGTGGTTGACTCAACAAATGAATGTTGTGTTTTTGGGTGGTGAAATTAATGCTTTTGTTTGAGTTTTTGGTCATCTTGTATGTGTTCTAATTTATAGAAAACTAGTAGCAGTGAACAACTTAACATAAAATAATCCACTTTTTCAAAGGTTTATATGTCTCTCCAATCAATACAAAAATATCTTACTTATCTGTTTGGAGTTAACGTTAGTTTTTTTTGAGCTACAATATTCTTGGCACTTCACTTCCTAGAAATTGTGATAGAAGCTGATTTTTTTTCCTTTTCTTTGTGTTACAGGTCCATTTCGAAAGGAGGAGGCAAACAAATCCTCTTTCCTCATATAATTTTGTAGCTATATTTCCTGGTGACTCAATGGCGGAAATGGTGGTGAAAAATGGCCTTCCTAATTTTCTCAACATCTATAACACTCTACTGATAACAGGGTTAGTCTTAACCTGGTTTGCCAATTCTTCACTGGTAATAGTGAACCTCTTAAGGTAAGCCAATTTTACATATTAATTTTTATCTCCTAATTCAAAAGTGATGGTGATGACATGTTTTTACAAGCATTTCATTTTCCCTTGTTTAGTCAACCACATGACTCAAGGGTTATTACTGTCTCAAGTGCAATCTATTGTTTGGACCTGATCTATGGTTTTGGTTTAAAAAACAAAAATTCTATTCTAATAGTTCAATTTTTTCATGTCTGTCCTATTTAGTCTTTTTTAATTTTGACAGTATGCATTCTTTCCGTGCATGATATTATAAAAATAAAATTGATATTGTTGGCTCTATTAATCCATGTATGATAGAGCCTTTTTAATTCTGAACTGGAATCAGGCCCTAATATGTTTCTATTGGAAAGGAACAAGTTCCTTATGTGGACCATAGGTTTTGTTCTGTTATTACTATCACATGATGTTCGGAATTTAGGAACCCCCAATTTTATTTACCATCTTATATTCTTCTTCACAAATATAGTAAGTATAAGCTCTTCATGGAATCTAGATCATTTCTTTATAATTCTATGTAAACACTACTTACAGATAAAAAGCAGGCAACACAAATGATGCAATTAGTTATGTTTTTCCATAAGTGAAATTTTATATTTTACAAGATACTTCCCTTTAAGTTTGAGTTCATAGCATGATTTATGTTGATTTCAGACCATCTTCTGATCCGGCTTTGTGATACTATTCATAGATCATGCTAACTTACAACAGAACCAATAACCGACTCATTCCATAACTATACATGTACAAGGGTCTATCTTTGACTACAAAAGTTGAGGGTGAAGACATCTTCTTACAAGGATCTTTTTTGTCATTAACAATCCATTAGACATCTTTCTTTTGAAATATATCAAACTAAAATAACAAGTTTGTCTTAACATGGTTTCCTAATTCTCCACCAGTAATTGTGAACCCCTTAAGGTAAGCCAATTTTATATATTACCTTTTATCTTATGATTCAGAGGTAATGGTGATGGCATGGTTTTATAACAAAATTGAACCTGGATTTACAAAAGTGAATTGTCGAGGAATTGATTACTTTAGCACAACAGATTTGAGGAATGAACATACTGCAAGGATAAAGGGGAACACTAAGGAGTGGGACAAAGGAAATTAATGGGGCCCATTAAATTAAAAATCTTGGATTGGGGTATGTGCAGGATCATGATGGACCAAAAAGTGGCAATATGTAAGTAATATGATGGCCCATGTGGCTGACGACTTTTTTTTTACACAAAATTGATGAAACAAAAAGGGTTTTTAAAGGAGATTCTCAGTTTTTCATCAATATAAATTATTTTTTACTTTTAATTTAATAAATAATTATTATTCATTTTCTATTTGAATTACGATTAAAGTCCTGATTGATAGGCTAATTGAAAAATATCTATAGTTTTCAAACGGTATCACATTTTTTTAATCTGAAACATGTGTCACATTATATACTTTGCATATTATAAGATTAAAAAAATGAAAATTGAATTCATGAAGTTTTCACAAAGTTTAGGTGGTTAGACATACAAGTTTTTTATATTTTTTAAAATTTGAAATAAAAAATTCATAATTAATTATTTCCTTGGTAAAAAATTATAAAATTTTTTGTAATCACATTGGGACATGAGTCTTCTACTTATATCTAAAATCTTATAAAAAAATATTATCATTTTTTTGTGGTTAGGGTGGTCAGACAAACACCTACTTCTTATTTTTTCCCTGAAATTTATGTACTACTGCATTGAAATTTCAAATTTTCACCAAATAGATTTTTAAAAAAAAAAAAAACCTAATAGTTTAGACACTAAATTCAATTTCTTACAGATTTTATTCTTACATATTTTTGAAATAATATAGATAACTTATTCAAATTTTTACGTCAAGTTGCCTAATTCTGATTTTCTGAATTTTCATCGGCACTTAAGGGCCTATTTTTTCCATGATGATCCTGCACATACCCATTGAGTATCAACGATTGGCACACAAAGACCAAGTGGTAAATTGGAAGAAAAAAATACACAAATCTAGAGGCATAACAATCAATTCTTGAAATTTAACCTTGAGTTGACACATGTCTCTGGAGGGTTGATATTGACATGGGCATTATTAATTCTAGAAAGATAATGACATGATTTACTATAATAGATCCAAGAGCCTCAATAAAATTAGATTTGAATTAGCCCCAATGTAATACCCCTTCATTTTTGTCTGTTGTGCGAATAGTATTTTGTTTTGTTATGTTGTATTTTCTGTTAGTACTTTGATCATGGTACTCGGTTATGGTTGATCACTATTTTTTCATGATGTGGTGATGAATCTTGATGTGATGATATTGTATTCAGATGTTATTATAATGGCATGTTTTGGATTAGCTTAGTGGAGATTCGAATTAATAATGTTTTATGCTTTTGATTAAAGTAATATGTTAGATACGTCAATTAGTAACACTATATTGGTGAAGGGGATGGTATCGTATCACTCGCTTGCGAGCGCCCTGCAATTCTGTGATTTCCTCTTCATGGTGTGTTTTAATTATGATATATATATGCATGTGGATATACTCTTTGTTCACAAGTTGATAGGTGCAGGACATCGACTCCACCTGGTTTCACAGGGTTGAGCATGTTCATTGCCCAACAACATTCGATTGGGAGATAGTAGCTAGGTTTTCTATGCCAAATCATCACTCTGGTCATAGTGCGTCGTTGGTCTTAGTCTGGTCCAGTTGTTTTAATATTGTTCTATTTGTCTTGATTCTATTCAAATTGCAAGTTAGAAAAAGGTAAATAAATGGTTTTATGTATTTAAGTTTTTTATTAGATTAATCTATTTATTATGTTGGAAGATGTTATTTAATTTATTAATTAATTTAATTTAATTAATAAAATGATTTAATCTTGGATTATAATTATTTTATTGATTAATTAAATTAATTATGTTGAATAAAATTAAGTCATACATTTTGAAATTATAGATATTTTGTGTGAAAGTGGAAATTGAAAAGGTTAAATTGGATATTTTGGAAAAAGATTTTAAATTTCATTTTTTGAAAATTAGAAAAAATGCAAATTGAAAATTGGGATATTTTCTATTTTGTTTCTAAAAATTGATTATGGTGGTTGAATAGATATTTTTCTTTTTTTTGGTTATTATTTGGAATTTTCATAAATTTTTGAGAAAAGATGAAAAATTGAGAAATAGAGAAGGGAAAAAGATTTTGTTGTTTGTGGGTTCTGGGTTTGAAACTATGAAGGAACTCTGCTGATTTGTTTGGAGGGACTGAAATCTCTAAAGGAATTCAAAACACCATTGCCAACCATTCAAACTTCTTGGAAGAACTAAGTTTTCTTCAATCAAATTAGTTTCATTTTGAAAGATTTCTCAAATTAGATGTTGTTATTTGAAATGTTTTAATTCTAATTGTTGATTGCAAGAAAAACCCATGTTAAATCTTGCTTCAAAATTGAGAAAACCTCTATTGCTATTTGTTTTTTTTTCTCAAAAATAAAATGATATTTTTGATTGAAAATAATTATTTTATGGATGGTTTTCCCAATTTGTTATGGAAATTCTATTTTGTAAGCATATAATATATACATATACATATATATACATATATATATATATATGTGTGTGTGTGTGTGTGTGTGTGTGTGTATATATATGTATATATATATGTATACATATGTATACATATATATACATATATATATGCATATGGTTATGTCATAAACTTGTGTTTAAAAAAAAATCGACCCCTGACCCAAATCACAGATTTCAAAATTTGCAGGGGTTTGGATGAATTTCTTGTAAAATTAAAAATAAAAATAAAATAAGAACAAACAAAAATAAAATTCGGAGTTTTGGGGGGGGCTGGGGGCTCACCCCCACTGTGCCCCCATGGGAGGCATTGTGGGAGGAGTCACACCCAACGCTCCCCCACACCCTCACGACCACTTATACAACCGCCCACCTATGGTGGTCGGCTATGTAAGCTGCTGCCACCCACCCAAACCAGGCGGCCAAGAAATCGTCGTCGTCCTACAAAATTTCACGACTGGCACCAGTGCCCAGCCCAACCACTGCATCTTTATGCACGTGGCCCGAGATCTGCAGCTCAACCCTAAGGGTTGGCGCGCGGCCGAGGCTCGTGACTAGCTTTTTCAAAAATAGAAATAAAATAATATATTTTATTATCATAATATATATTAATATATATTATTATACTATAATATTAATATATGTTATAATTTTATAATATGTATTAATAATTAATATTATATTATATAATATTATATTATTATATATATTTATTTTCGATGGTTAAAATAGATATATATATATATATATATATATTATGTGTATATGTATTAAAATTATGTTATGTTCTTTTATGACATGATTTAAGTCAAATTGAGAAAATTGAAAACATGACAACTTTAGTAAATCATTGTTTGATTTTAAAATATTATTTTTAAAGGAGAAGTGATTATGATTTAAATAATATGTTGTTTTTTAGACCAGTTAATTGCTTTAAATTAGATATAAGGAAAGGAGGAAGCAATGATTATTTATATCAATGAATTTTGATTTATATGATGAATTGGTTAATTTTTCATTATTTAAATTAAATAATTAGTATTAATTTTTCCCTTATCTGAAAAGACGTATTTTAATTCAGTTTATTTAATGCAATAAATTACTGAATATTAATGAGGAAATGGATTTAGTGAATCCAAAGCAGATTTAATTCTCGTCTTCTTGCTCGTCTTGATTGTGAACTGTTTATGTTATCGTTTGGGGGGAAATTGTGTGATAGAGTTTTATAAGTCTTCCAGATGAGGTCTTTTTAAATATGTGGGTTGTAGTATCATGTTGTCAACCTGTTTTGGATCCCTTGGGTAGTGCATGTTACTTTGTTAGTAATTTATCCGGTTTCCATGAACGGGGATGTTGTGTGCCTCCTGTGGAAGCAGTGGGTTATGGGATTCGTGCCTCCTTGAAGGAGTGGCTTTGTTATGTGATTTTTTGCCTCTAGTGTTTAGAGTGTGTTTCATTTCATGTTTCCTCCTAGAGTTGGAGTGGTTGTATATCAATTTTGTATGCACTTGGGTTTCCTTGGTGATTGGTTTTGTTTGGTATGTTGTCAAGTAGAAGAGTGGCTTCTATAGGGGCCAAAGCCCAAAGAGGTAAACTGTATAACCTTCGGAGGTGGTTTAATCAAGTGATAACTAAAACAATACTTAGAAGATTAGGACTAACTTTTTACTAATCAAGATAATTTTGCCTCACTCATAGACACAAGTGCTCGTTTAGGCTTGGGATGAGTGGGAAGGCTTGGAATGGCAAGGTCATCTATCTTGTCTTTACGAAAGGTACTTGATTCTGCATGAGTGAGTATGGGGGCCCAGAATTCAGTAGAGGCCACCAGGATAACCTATAATGGGGGTTAGAGCCTATGAAGATTCCCAGAGGACAACCCATGTCAAGCTATGTGATGACACTCTTTCTATGACAACAGTTGGTATTCGTTTATTATGTGTATGGTTTTTTTAACATACCTGATCTATGTTATATCTGGAAGCAATGTGACCATGTTAGAGTTGTACTTGTGTTGTACATGTGATTGGTTATGTTAGTTTGGTTCAGTTGTGTTTTAGCCTATGTCTAGAGGTAGAGGGTCTTGTCTTGGAATCCTTGTTACTATCTCCTAGCATGGGGGGTGGGCCTTCGGGTACCACTTGGTTGGGTGGAACGTGCACCTTACTCCATTGGGTTTTTTCTTCTTGATCATGTGAACAAGATTTCCAATTAAAGAGCTCGTATGATCCAGTTTCATTTCATGCCTTATCTATTTCAGTTGATCTTGTGATTTATTACCCCTCATTTGTTATTGAAGTGGAAAGTTGTAATTGTAATCATATTTATTGGACTTGCCCTCATTCGAGGAATGAGAGATGTAATCTCCTTATTATATTATTGTACTTTGAAATCATATGGTATCTTTTATTTTTGATGTAATTTACCTTGTATGGAATGTATGTGTTTAAATTTCTTAAGCAAATAATTGTTATGGTTTAAATTCATGTTTTTTGTTTGGGTTTTAAAGTAACTTAGTCTCGTAACCTTAGGGGTTTTTGGCAATTTATAGTGAACTTGCATGTTTAATGAACTTAAAAAAAAAAAAATAGTTCGTTTGTGTAGTTAATTGCAACTTCCTCTAGGGTTGCGTGGCGGGGCGTTACACCCAAGTTTGGACTTAAATTGCTTAAAACTAGTGGACATGAAAACATCATTAAATTTGACTTTGGTAGGCATCTTTAGTTTAAACTTTAAACTTAAGTGATGGATGTCAAATAGAAAAACATCTAATATTAAATGATTCAAGGGCATTAAGATTTTATGGACTCAAAAGTCTAAAAATAGTTCATATGTGAGAGTATTTAAACTGGGCTAGTGAGTACATTTCAAGATCCATTTAGTCAATTAGTTTTCAATGGAGGGGAATTTTTTAGTTTCGATATATAAAAAAATCAATTAAGTGGTCAAATCAATGATTTTGGCAATAACAAGATTGTTTGTTGAAAAATAAAAATTTAACATGATCATGTTATGACTTGGCTGGGAAATTGTTAAATACCAAGCTAAAACATGATCAAGTTTTATTCTCTATAAAATGTGATTGTATTTTGTAAAGTTAAAAGTAAAAAATCGTTGTGGCTCATTCACAACCATGGCCATTCTCTATAAAATGCGATTGTATTTTCCTAGAGTTAAAAGGAAGAAAACCTTGTGGCTCATTCACAACCATGGCCAAGGGAGGAGGATAATGCATTTTGGAAGCAAAACCTAATCACATTTTACAAAATTCAATCCTATCCAAAAAAAATTAGCAATGCCATCTCAAAGGAGAGGTGAGTAAGGAAGATTTCCATGTTTATCAAAATGATGTTTGTATTCTTTAAATTTTGACTATTTTGAAATACATTTATACATTTTTTTTTATACTAGATTTTATAAATCCTAACCCCAAGCAAAATATAGATGAAATGGTTACATATAAGTTAAATAATAAATATGTTGTGTTTTTTTAGTTAATAGATTATTCTCTATCAAAAATTCTTAACTTTTTCCTCTATTGTCCAATCATAAAAATAATCACTAACCAACAACTGGGTAAACTACTTCTATATGGAATATTTTCCCTCTAAATTTTATGAGGTACAACTCTCTTGTCTGATAAGAAAATATGTTATTTTCTTAATTTTAAAATTTTAGCATGGGTATGGGTATGATTTTAACTAGAAAGCAGGAAAGGATAAAATAATAGAATCAACAGAGATCTATAAAATGCTACCAACGAATCTTTATTGACCAAAACGTAATTTATGAGAAAAAAATTAGAACATAGACTAATTTTATTTCACAAACTAATAAACTTATCAACCAAAAATAATTCTAAACTTTGAGAAGATTAAGTACTAGAAGTGGTTCTCACATTCACACATAAATGCAATAACCAATGAAACGCGTAACAAAACACATATTATAAGGATTTTGTATCATTGATTTATCTAAGAATATAGGCTCACAAACATACAACCTTCTCTTCAAGTATGAATTAATTTCTATCTATTTTTTTTTTTTAAATCTAAGAGAGTTCTTTCAGTAACATCATACTTTATATATACATTTGCAAGACTAACTGCTTCTTGAAAGTAACCAAAAATAAGAAGTTAAGAGTCCCTTAAAATCCTTAGTACTTTAACATTATTTTACAAAATTAAACCAATCAAAACATGAGATATTATTGTTCAAAGTGACACACTATCAACATCCCCTTCTTATGATGACTGGTTATATTGTGTGGAAAATTTGGCTTTGTATGTCTGAAAAGATTTGACCACCAAAGGCCCCTCACTATGTTGAGGAATAATTACATTTTTAGTTCTTAATTTTTACAAATCTTTGTTTCCTTTTATCAAATTTACCTTACCAGAGAATTTAGTTGCATGTCTAATGAATTGGGATAAAGCGAAGTTGATATCACTTAATCTCCTCATTCTCTCTACATTGAAAGATTTTCGAAAATATTTTTGATCATTTCCTTGAATTTTCTCTTTAGTATTTCCACATTCTCATCTTGAGAATCATCTTCTCTTTTGTTACACCCCGTTGTGTTACTACTTATTTACTTTTACCTAGTTGGGTAAAAATTCTTTACATGAATGTATTTATGCTTTATGTGTTTTGGAAATATGAAGAATAAATGTTGATTCAATTTGATGTTATGAAATGATTTTGATTGTGAAAATATATGAATGCAAATGGATGTATTATTTTCAGCTAACTACCATTGCAAAGTGTAAGTTGGATGCAGGAATTAAATCAAGCCTACTGAAGAGAGGAGAAGTATCACTCAGGGGGAATAATTTGGTCTAGTAACCTCTAATAAAGACCTAAACCAAGATCACACACACACACACTTCTAGTTTGGTCAAGTCGGAAAAAAAAATGGGGGAATAGTAAGTTATCTTTAGTCTTGCTTGCATTTATAATAGTGAATGATCTTGTTTAGGAGTCTAAGTAATGAGTCTCTTTGATATATGTGAGTCTTCCTTGTGTGTTTATATTTTATCAATGGAATATATATACATATGTATGTATATATGTATATGCATGTGTCAACGGAAAACTCATACACATGAGTAAATACGTGCATAAGAATACGTAGATAGACATATCTACGCATGCTCATATATGGATTATCCATATGCATGGGAATGCCATTTGAACAAGGAAACATATACATACACATATATACATACCATGTATATATGTCATTCGATATGATTATGTATATATGTGCTTAAATATAAGTTGTGATATATATGTATATATATAGTATATATAGAATATACATATATATATTAACCTACAAGTATGTATTGACGAAAAGGATACGCCCATACTAGTATGTTAATATATGTATATATATATACATATATACACACACTTACATTAATATGTGAATGTGTATTCGATTATCGAATAATGTGTTCTAGAAACTTGTAAATTGAGATATATGTGTTCTATAAAATTGTGAATCAAGATATATGTGTTCTATAAATTTGTGATCCCACAATAGTGGTTTATATTTTTTGGCCAAACTTGACATTGAATTGAATTTTTTTAACTAAATCTTCACTTTCGGGCACCTATAGCTGCTAAACCATGAAGAATTTGAAGATGATGCAAAATAGTGATTTGTGACACTTTGTATATAGATTCTAAATATATATTTTTATAAATTTTTGCAATCAAATTGAATTTATTTTTCCATCTCCTTCGAAAACTAGTTTTTAACAGTAAACAACATTTTTAAAGAGTGATATTCACTGTAAACAACATAAAAAAAATTCTATGAAGGATTAAATTCTAATTTTTTCGAATTTAGATTTTTAACTATGATATCTTGCATGTTCATTTGGTTTCATAGTGTTTTATTGAATATTTTTTTCTTAATTAAGTTTTGAAGTCAAACCAACTACAATTTAGACATGATAGACAGATTGTATACAACATAACTTTTTTTTGTATGTACATTGAAATTCAATTTTTTTTCTAGATCAAGGACGTCAACACTTAGCACAGACATATTTTTCAATTTTTTTTGGTAATCTACTATTTTTCCACATGTGCAGAACAAAGAGCTTGATTTTCGATGAAAAACCTACATTCGCAAGAAATTAAAAATAAATATAATTTAATCAAATTGAATATATTTAAAATTAACTTTTTGGGAAGCTTATAATAAGGACTACATAATTACAAAAATAAATTTTAAATGAATTCATTTGACCCCCCAAAAGGTAAATTAAAAGTGGTTTTTTATCAACATTTTGATAGATGTAAAGGAGACTCCATTATAGGTATGGTTTAAAACTAGTGGCGTTCTATCCAAGGGAGTTTGATCAAACCCTCTTCAATTGGAATCTTTTAAATCAAACTAATCAAGAATTAAATAATTATATTTTCTAAAACTATGCGATTTCAACAAAAATCAAGATGTCCCAAAAAATTATATATATATATAAATATATGTATATACACACACTTACATTAATATGTGAATGTGTATTCAATTATCGAATAATGTGATCTATAAACTTGTGAATTGATATATATATATAGAGAGAGAGAGAGAGAGATACATATATTATGTATAATCATTATGAATATTTGATAATGATAACATTGGAATAGCCAACGCATAACATTTAAAATATAGTTTATGATAAGGAATGCACGCAAAATTATAACAAAAGGTTAAGCACTATGAAACAATGTGTATACATATATTACTAAGAAATGCTTGAAACATTTAAAGTGTTATAATGTGAATATCTTAGCGCTATGAATAAGTGCTAAAGTATCAATGCTCCCAACATGTAATCTTGGCTACCAAGACTTTGACAAAGTAAAATAATAGTAAGAATACATGCACACGAAGAGTTTCGACCAAAACATACAATGAACATCGACCCATTTAATATGGCACGATACTAAAATATGGCACCAACTAATAAAGTCATGAATCAAATAAAATTCTATGAATTTCTAGAATGTGAAGCATTTTGTAAAATGCAAAAAAGGTCAAGTACTCAACTATGCCAAGTAAGTCAACACATGTAGGAGGCAATTGCCTTGCATTTCTGATCATTATTCTTGTTGTCTATCTTAGCATCGACTCATTCATTTTTTTTGCATATGTGTTTGTTGTGCAACAAATTTAGTTGCCACATTTTCTTCTAATTGCTTAGTCAAACCTCTTGAGCTGAAAAGTGTCATTCTTAATGCCATGTTTCTAGCCCTTAGTTGTTAATTTTTTTGTATAAATAGAGGAGCTATCTACCTCATTTGGAGATGCATATCTACATTCTTGTTGTGATATTTCTAAGTTGTTTTAACTGATTTTCTGAGTTGAGGGAGTTTGAGAGTTATGAGAGTAATTTGTGAGTGAGAATTAGTGAAGAGGGAGAAGGTTTATTTGGGGATTTGCGTACTGATTTAAGGATAGCTGAGAAAGGGATCCAATTCAATCAATTAGATCATTGTGTAAACATGCATGCTGATTTCTTTTCTCCTATTAATTTTATGTTTGAAATGATTGTGTGACTTTTCTTGTTTTGCATGGAAAAATAGATCAATTGCTTTATAGGGAAAAGTTAATTTAGTCTTATGTGCAAGTGAAAGATTGCCTGATATACTTAGAGTAAGGAAATATTCTGTCTAAAGTGTTTGTATATATTCCATATTAAGGAATAGGTGGTTATAGAGGGAATAAGTACTATATTGGGAAAATATCTTATGTAGCTAATGGTAAAACTAAATTAAGTGTAATGCCCCACCATGTAATCCTAGAGGAATTTACAATTAACTATGCAAACACACACATTTTTATTTATTTAAAGTATAATAAATATGTAAGTTCACTTCCTATTGCCAAAAACCTCTAAGGCTACGAGACTATGGTTACGTTTAAACCCATACAAAGAACATAAGCATCCATAGTAAGATTAACTACTTAAGGAAATAAATGCTCATACATTCCATACATGCAAATTACATCATAAGAATAAGAAATAAAACAAGATTCCATATAAAAAATTAACCTATCAAATAAGATTACATCACTCATTCCCTAAATGAGGTAGTACATAAAAATGTGTTACAAAATACAACCAACCACCTCAAACAAAACTGAGGGGTAATAGATTAAAAGAGCCATCTAAAAAAATTTACAAAGCATGAAAAATATATTAGAATCTATGAGCTCTCCAACTGGGAATCTCATGATCACAATCTGAAGATAAAGGGGACCCAGCGGTGTAGGGTGCACAATCCTCCCAACCAAGTGGTACCTAAAGGCCCACCCCCAGTGCTAGGAGATAGTAAGAAGAATACATGGCCAACCTACTACCTCTAGACACAGGTTGACACATACTGACTCAACCAAACACAAGTACAACACTACACACTAAAACATGGGTTACATTGCTTCTAGATTTATAACAAATCAAGTATGTTAAAAGAACCATTCACATAAACCAACATACGAAATCATTGTCGTAGAAAGAGTGTCATCAAATAGCTCGACATGAGTTACCCAATACAGATCTTCATAGGCCCCAACCCCCATTATGGGATATCCTGGTTCCTCAACCGATCCCTGACCCCCATACTCACTCATGCATAATCAAATACCTCTCATAAAGACAAGGTAGATGACCTTTGCCACTCCAGGCCTTCCCACTCATCCCAAGACCAAATGAGCACTTGAGTCTATGAGTGAGGCTACTTATCTTATTTAGTGTGAAATACTACCCAATCCCCTAAGTACTTTAATTAAGTTTTCACTTGATTAACTACTTCTGAAGGTTACCCAGTCTTACCTCTTTAGGGCTTTGGCCCCTAATGGAAGCCACTCTTCTACTTGACAACACACATAACAAACCAACCATCAAGGGTACCATAGTGCACACAAAACTAGTTAAAAAGACCCACTCCAATCCTAGGAGGCAACACTTAACAAAGTTCACTCCAAACATTGGAGGCAACACTTACAATAATCCACTCCAAACTAGGAGGCAAATATCCCCGTTCATGGAAACCGGGTAAATCCCTTAAATGACTCCATGCACTACCCAAGGGAAATTAAAATGGGATGACATTACAAAATGACAACCCCCATCCTCTAACGATCCTTCTGGAAGAGTTACAAATTCTTGGCTAACACTTAACCCATTTCCCAAAATGAAACTAGAAGAAATAATTACGAAAGGGCACTCAAGACGGAAATAAAACTAACATTTGGATTTCCTAAATCCATTCTCATTCAATGGAAAACAGTATTATAAATTTCCTAATTACACTTGATCAAAATAAAATCCCTTTTACTCACAAAGAAGAAAGATCTAATTTTATTTGAATATTCAATTTCCTCCATTATTTTTAATAAAATAATACCAATTTCCCTATTCGACTCTATCACTTGTAAAATAATCTTCAATGTGTCTTTGCACGCATTGATTAAATTAAATCATATCTTTTCAAAAAATAATCTTACTGAAGTTAAATGCATGCACCTCTAAATTATCTACACATTTATCTAATGTAACTATTTATATATCTAAAGTATATATATTTTAAATATATGCATATATACTCTGATTTA
Source organism: Sequoiadendron giganteum (assembly GCA_007115665.2). Taxonomy (NCBI): domain Eukaryota; kingdom Viridiplantae; phylum Streptophyta; class Pinopsida; order Cupressales; family Cupressaceae; genus Sequoiadendron; species Sequoiadendron giganteum. Next base: position 463,348,718 of record CM021102.1, read on the forward strand.
AAATCCAAATCTAATTATAAAATATATACTTATAAATATTCACATATATTCATAAATATTTATATATACAAATAAATATGTATACCTATTTATATATTATATTTTATTAAACCAACAAATATAAATTAAATCATAGTAACTAAAAATTGAACCATCATTTATTTTTCTATGGCCCCAAGGCAGACAAATCTATTTAAGGAAAGGTTTATGTTTATATACCTTTGGGGAGGGGGTGGCTGGTTCATACCCAGCCGAATCATCCGCCAAAGGGTAAGGTCGCTTGTGGGGAGGGTTCCTCCACAGCGTCGTCCCCTTATGGGGGGGGCGGGGGGGGGCGCAACGCCTCCTCAAGCCTCCCCCCTTATACAAAAAAAGGAAAGCTCCAAAAAAAACTTAAGTTTATCACATGCGAATTTTAATTCACCCACCAAAATAATTCGTCTGCCAAACTCAACATTAAAGCAATTTCGCCGTATGATGATAATATGATATTGCCAGAAATTTTAAACATTTTATTACACTATAAAACATATATATATTCAATAGTATATATATGTATATATATTAATAAAAATCTAATCAATTAAATACTGAAATTGGAGAAATAATTTTCATAAAAAATTTCTATAGGAAATTTTTACAGACATCAAGGAAAATTGCAATTTCATAGAGGATATTTTACAGGAATTTTTTTCTCAAATCAAACACAGAGGATAAATTTTTGCAACTATCTGGAAAAAAAATCTTGAAGAAAATAATAAAATTCATACCATTTTAATAACAGGAAATTTCCTGAGAAAAACAACTTACATGAAAACTTCATCCTTCATAAAATAAAATTTCTTCCAGAGAGGGGTATATGAGTAATCAAAAAATAAAACAAAGCAAGGAAGAACACTATCTAAAGCAAAGAGAAAAATGGAGGGGTATTACATCCTCCCCCCCTAGGGTCAGGCTTACTCCTAGAAGCCTACAAATAAATAGGGATATGACTCCCTCATCCTAGCTGCATCCAAATCAATACCCCAACACCTAAGGACGATTATCTTGCACTACGCGTCCACTACCATAATTCTCAACAACTGCTACCTGATACCTAATTTGATGACTATCAACCCCATTATATGCTCGGTGAGATCTACTTGCATCACCTACTGTCAGCTCAGAAACTGTGGCCCCTGCCCAAAACTAGTAGTGTTCCTCTACGGACAATTCCTTGCAATGTGGCTCTATTGGCCACAAGAGTAACACCCTGTGTTACAACCAAAACCTTTGTCTCCTAGCGGTGCACTAGACTACTGCACACTACCCTATTCAGCCATAGACTGGGAACTTTGGGCTGGTTGCACCTGACTGTTGCGCTTATTGTGCCACCAATTTTAGTTCCTCCTAGGTGGAAAACCATCATCATCCTAATGAGATTGGGAATCCTTACGCTTCCCTAGCACACTGTGTTGTTGCCCACTCAAAGTAGGACCCTACTGAGTCCTAGGTGGTCCAACTCCCTGAGACTGACCCCCACAAGCACTAGGCCTTGCAACTGACCCAATAGCAATTTGAACTCCTACGTGACCACCCAATGCCAACTCTAGATTATCCTCCACTAACCTCGCCTTTTCCACAACCATCTCCATGGTTTTGGGTTTGAAAACCCGCACAACTCCGCTAATTTAGGCGTTTAAGCCCCTGACAAAATGGTGGACGAGCATACCCTCATCATCTTCGATGCCATCAAACTATTTGAGCTCGTAAAAATGACGCTCATATTGCTCTACTAGCATTGCCAACTGACGCAAGGCGTGAAAATCATCACCTTGGTGCTAACGCCAGTGGTCTGATAGAAAGCGGGCTCTAAACCTCTCTAGGAACATATCCCATGACACAGAATTAATTTCTATTAGGAGCTTCTACTCCTCTAACCTCCACTAGGCGGATGTGAATCCCCTCAGATGCATAATAGCGCATCAAGCTTTGGTATTACTACCATATGGGTGCATCACGAAGCACCAGTCAAGGTCAATGAGCCATGTCTCTGCCTCTAAGCCACTACTTGCTCCATAAAAAATAGGTGGATGTGCCCTAAGGAAGTCCCTCATATATGTAGCTGCTATTGCCTCAGTCTAAATCAAAATTTCCCTCTCTCCGGGATTACCCTAAACACCGCCATGTCTTTGTCCAAGGAGAACCAATGCCTCCTCTAGTATCTTGCACATATGTGCGCCCTCGATCCTTGGAGGATCCTACTGTCGATCTCTTCCCCCTAGGGCATTCTACGACACCTGGTGCTCCTCATGATCCAAAACATGTGGAACATGAGGAGGAGAGTCATGTTGGCTCCCTCCGTGACCGCCTACACGACCATGACCTCACACTCTACCTCATCCTCGTTTGGAAGGAATGATCCTACACAGACACATAAAGGTATTAGACAAGGTAAACACTTAAAAACCTACACAACTAAAGCTTAATGGGTTCATCATAATCCCAGAGCACCCAGTGTTTAAACCCAAGCTCTGATACCATGTATAATGCCCCACCACATAACCCTAGAGGAAGTTGCAATTAACTACACAAACACACAATTTTATTTATTTATTTAAAGTATAATAAATATGTAAGTTCACTTTCTATTGCCAACAACCTCTAAGGCTACAATACTAAGGTTACGTTTAAACCCATACATATAACATAACCATCCATAGTAAGATTAACTACTTAAGGAAATAAATGCTCATACTGTAGACACATAAAAATGGCCTAGACCTATGAACATTATTATTCTCCACAATTCTTTCTAACATAATTCAAATATTTAATTATGTCTTCTAATCTTATTTCAACTATTAATTAAATAATTTTAATTAGTTAATTAATTCATGTCTTTTATTCTTCTTAACTATTTAAATTTTATTTATTTATTTTAAATATGTTGCTAATGTCTAAAGTCTATCTGCAATTAAATAAATTTCTAAAGTTTATTTAATTAATTATTTTATGTCTTCCTGATTATTTAAATAAATAAATTTTATTTATTTATTTAAATATGTCACTGACAGTCTATTTCCTCTCATAATTAAATAAATTCTTTAATTTATTTAATTATCCTCCATATCCGCTTTTTCTAATTTTAAATAAAAATCACTTATTTGAAATTATCCTTTTACAAATGATTTAAATTAATTATTTGTTCCCACTCTTTTTGAATTAAATTAAAAATTTAATTCAAGATAATCCCTTTCCCTCTCAAATTAGGAAAGTTCCATTTTCTAACTACTGCTCCTCTTCTGTTTAACTATCCCTCTTCTTCGTTCTTATTCTTATCTTCATGATGCACACATGATCTCATCCACTGATTTGATTTTCTAAATCAATCTTCATCGTTCATTTTGAATTGATGCCTTAACCCTAATTGTGGGTTGTCACACTCAATCCTAGCCACAAATTTTAGGTTCCTTCTCAACCTTTAGTCTTGACCCTTTGTTCGAATTTGTCATTTTCTATAAATTGGCATTCTTGACCTCATTTTTCAACATCAGACATCTTAGGCATATTTCAGTCATACTCATTTTACTCTTGTCTTCATTGTCTTAATATACTTCAAAATTGCATTTGTTTCCACTTTGAAGTTTTTATTGAAATCCTTCAAATATTTGCATAGGTCCACATTATAGTCAATAGTTTTCTTGCAAGATCTGAGGGCATGCTTCACATAGCTGCAAATCAAGAAGGTGTAATGGAGGTCAACCATGGATATTGAAGGCATTTGGTGAGCCCGTTCCATTTGTTTTCATTCTATTTTCCTTTGCACTCTATTATTGCTTTGGTTGTTTAAGGTTTTATGCTTAATAATGCTAACCTTTTTAATTTTCCATTGATACACATACATTCCATACATGAAAATTACATCATAAGAATAAAAAATAAAATAAGATTCCATATAACATTAACTTATCAAATAAGATTACATCACTCATTCCCCGAATGAGGTAGTACATACAAATGTGTTACATAATACAACCAACCACCTCGAATACAACTGAGGGGTAATATATTACAAGAGCCATCTAAATGTTTTTACAAAGAATGAAAAATATATTGGAATCCACAAGCTCTCCAACTGGGAATCTCGCCATCACGATCTAAAGATAAAGGGGACTCAACAGTGTAGGGTGCACGTTCCTCCCAACCAAGTGGCACTCGAAGGCCCACCCCCCGTGCTAGGATATAGTAAGAAGAATACATGGCCAACCTACTACCTCTAGACACAAGCTGACACATTCTGACTCAACCAAACACAAGTACAACACTACACACTAAAACATGGGTTACATTGATTCTAGATTTATAACAAATCAAGTATGTTAAAAGAACCATTCACATAAACCAACATACCAAATCATTGTCATAGCAAGAGTTTCATCACACAACTCGACATGAGTTACCCAATGCAGATCTTCATAGGCCCCGATCCCTATTATGGGATATCCTAGTTCCTCAACCGATCCCCAGCCCCCATACTTACTCATGCAGAATCAAATACCTCTCGTAAAGACAAGGAAGACGAACTTTGCCATTCCAGGCCTTCCCACTCATCCCAAGCCCAAACGAGCACTTGAGTCTATGAGTGAGGCTACTTATCTTATTTAGTGTGAAATACTACCCAATCCCCTAAGTACTTTAATTAAGTTTTCACTTGATTAACTACTTCCGAAGGTTACTTAGTCTTACCTCTTTAAGACTCTGACCCCTAACAAAAGCCACTCTTCTACTTGACAACAAACATAACAAATGAACCACCAAGGGTACCATAATGCACACAAAACTAGTTAAAAAGACCCACTCCAATCCTAGGAGGCAACACTTAGAAAAGTCCACTCCAAAAATTGGAGGCAACACAACATAATCCACTCCAAAATAGGAGGCACATATCCCCGTTCGTGGAAACCAAGTAAATCACTGAAATGACTCCATGCACTACCCAAGGGAAATTAAAATAGGCTGACATTACAAAATGACAACCCCTATCCTCTAACAATCCTTCTGGAAGAGTTACAAATTCTTGACTAACACTTAACCCATTTCCCAAAATGAAACTAGAAGAAATAGTTACGAAAGGGCACTCAAGACGGAAATAAAACTAACATTTGGATTTCCTAAATCAATTCTCATTCAGTGGAAAACAGTATTATAAATTTCCCAATTACACTTGATCAAAATAAAATCCCTTTTACTCACAAAGAAGAAAGATCTAATTTTATTTGAATATTCAATTTCCTCCATTATTTTTAATAAAATAATATCAATTTCCCTATTCGACTCTATCACTTGTAAAATAATCTTCAATGTGCCTTTGCATGCATTGATTAAATTAAATCATATCTTTTCAAAATAATTATCTTACTGAAGTTAAATGCATGCACCTCTAAATTATCTACACATTTATCTAATGTAACTAATTATATATCTAAAGCATATATTCAAAATATATATATATTAAATATATGCATATATACTCTAATTTAAAATCCAAATCTAATTATAAAATATATATTTATAAATATTCACATATATTCATAAATATTTATATTTACAATTATATATATATATAAATATTTATATATTATATTTTATTAAACTGACAAATATAAATTAAATCACAGTAACTAAAAATCGAACCATCATTTATTTTTCTGCGGCCCCAAGGTAGATAAATCTATTTAAGGAAAGGTTTATGTTTATAAACCATTGGGGAGGGGGCGGCTGGTTCATACCCAGCCGAACCCTCTCCCAAAGGGTAAGGCCGCTCGTGGGGAGGGTTGTGGAGGCCCTGCCTCCATAGCGTCGTCCCCTTATGGGGGCAACGCCTCCCCAAGCCTCCCCCCTATACAAAAAAAAATGAAAACTCCAAAAAAATTTAAGTTTATCACATGCAAATTTTAATTCGCCCACCAAAATAATTCGTCCGCCAAACTCAACATTAAAACAATTTCATCGTACAACGATAATATGATATTGCCAAAAAATTTAAACATTTTATTACAATATAAAACATATATATATATATATATTCAACAATATATATATATATATATATATATATATATATATGTATATATATATATGGATATATATATATATCAATAAAAATCTAATCAATTAAATATTGAAATTTGAGAAATAATTTCCATAAAGAATTTCTATAGGAAAATTTTACAGACATCAAGGAAAACCGAAATTTCACAAAGGATATTTTACAGGTAAAATTTTCTCAAATATAACACAGAGGATACCTTTTTGCAACTATCTAGAAAACAAATCTTGAAGAAAATAATAAAATTCATACCATTTTAATCATAGGCAATTTGTTGAGAAAAACAATTTACAGGATAACTTCATCCTTCAAAAAATAAAATTTCTTCTAGAGAGGGGTTTTCTTTCCAGATCACTAAACATTTCCTTTTGGGTTTCACTAATTTCAATATAATACCAAATATCCATTTACTAAGGTTTTCCACAAAGAAGTTCAACCTACAGAAGAAAATGCCTCTACAGAAAAAACTATTTACAGAGAAATTATTTACGGCACTACAATTTTTGACACAAGGCATTCTTTTACAAAGAATATGTAATCTAAAAAAATTTCAATTAAAAACTTAACAAAACAAAGGAAATAACCTATAATCCAATGCTTAAGTATTTGAAGATCTGATGCAATGCCTCCTCCACAGCTCCAAGCAATTGTTCCAGACAGACAATGGCTTCCTCCAAAGTAATATGATTTCCCAACCACAACAACAATCCCGAACACAGTAAGAATTTATGAGAACAAATTTTCTAAAGATGCAAGAATACCAAAAATAATTTCTACAGCAAATTCTTCCCCAAAAATAATCCAGTTCACAACCAGACTTCTTTTTCCAACAAATTCCCAACAACCAAAATATCTTGTGCCTTTGTCGTGAAGAAGCTTTCCACTTCCTCACTCAAAGCCAAAATCATCTCCCATGAATTAATTTTCCCCAACCAACTCATTAATTTCTTCTAACACTTGTTGAAATTTACAAAATATCTCTAACAACCCTCTTGGCATAAAATCCTCCAATATTCAAAATTAAAATATTTTAATAATTACAAACATTTCCCTTTTCAAATTTAAACTATTTAACTAATTTAATTAATCAATAAACAAAATAATCCAAGGATTAATCTTTTTATCAATTAAATTAAATTTATTTATTTATTAATTCAAAACCCTCTAACATTAAAATAAGAATAATCTAATAATTGACATTAAATGATTAAATTCACTAAATCCTCTTTTAAAGCATTTTAACATGATAATACAAAGCAATAATAAACATATTAAACAAGCAAAACTGACTAAACCTGATGACAAACTGAGACTAAGGTGTACACTTGACACAAGTATCCTAGCTACTATCTCCCAATCAACTTAACCGTTGGGTGGTGGACATGCTCAAACCTATGAAACCAGGTGGAGTTGGTGTCCTATGCCTGGAAACCTATAAACAAGTCATAAATATCACATGTATATAAACATCATTATAAAAAACACTGTGAAGAGGAAGTCGCGAAATCGCAAGGTGCTCGTAAGTGAGTGATGCAATTTCATCCCCTTCACCAATACAATATCACCAAACTGACAATTCCAACATAAATAAAATACTCATGTGCAATAACCATGTTATATCAAACCATCTTTATACTAATCAAGGACATTTCACATAATAGCATCAAAGAGAGTACATCACATCACGCATATAGACACGTCGCTCTATAATAGCGATCAAATAATAAACAACATCATAGAGTATATCAAAGTATATGAGTAACCAAAAAACAAAACAAAGCAAGGAAGAACACTGCCTGAAGAAAAGAGAAAAATGAAGGGGTATTACATTAAGACCTAGAGTGAATTTGATTTACTTTTAGAAGTGTTATATTTTAACATAGAGGATATAGGTTATTTTTGGGGTTAAGGTTACTCCATGGCATAAGGGAATAACCTATGCATAGGTATGAATGGTCAATATAAATCTTGCTGGGAAGGTGGGTGAAGTTTTATGATGTCCACTCTAAATCTTGGGTGATGAATACTTTGGCCAAAGTAGTGTAAGTTAGCCCTATTTACATTGTCATTCACTGTGATCCAGGTTTGCATACTAGGTAGAGGAATGGAATATGTGTAGGTTGTAGCCACTATGTGACAGATCTAGATATGTAGGACACAACACCATTCTTGGGAAGGGTCAATTTTATTATGAGGTTATCAAACAAAACTCTTCGTCTAAGGGTAGGGTCGTCTATCAGATTGATAGATGTGTGGGGGACCGCAGTAGTCCAAGGTTGGCATAAAATCTCTTGAGTGATGCTTCTCTTCATCATTAGGCGACGAAGATTTGAATGGAGGATTTCCAAGAATATTCATACATCTAATGCTAGAAACTCTACGGAGTCTTGTTTTGTATTTTATATCCATTTTTACGGAAATATTTTAAAAGATAAATTTTATCATGATATCATGAATTATGTAATCATTACTTTGGAAAAGTTTTAGTACTTTGATATAATGCAATGGAAAAGTTTGGAAAAATAATTATTTCAAATGTGCATACTATTTTAATAGTTTTGGGACGGAAAATTTTTATTGCTCATAATGATTAGATGCTTAAAATTTTTACTTGGGGTTAAACTTAGTAAAGTTACTATATCGAACAATGGGCATATTACACATGGTATTAGAGCTACTAGGTTCAACTATGGAACCTATGTGCTCACTATGTTTTCCCTTCCAACATTATGAGTCTAATTTTTCGAAAATTCTTGTGTCAGGATGGTGCATCTCAGGTTAACTTCAAGAAATTCAATGATAAAAAATGAGTGCTATCTATGGGCCAAGAAGGAAAAAGAAGCCCTTGTTTGTACCATTGAGGGAACCAACTATGAAAATTCCATCTCGCTAAGTGATATCAAGAAAATCAGGCACGCTCTATCACATATTAGTCAAGAGAAAAGAAGGATGGGAGAATAAGCCAACTTCAATAATTTACCATCTGTTTCTCCGACCAGATCAGACTCATTATCACTTTCTAGGGATATGCCCTCAAAATGTAGTGTCAATCCAATGTTGATATTTAGGAATCCTCGAGTAGTACCTTTGGCTAAAGTAATTGTTATAGCCTCTAGTGGTGAATCAAAGGGATATATTCCTTGAAATTATGTATCGAAAGATAAATCTGAGGGTTACTATTCTTTTTGAGATAGAGAAGAGAAAATGAGAGATGAGAAAAATTCTGAGGGATATACCTCATTGAGTTATGTGTTTGAGAGTGAATCCAAGGGATACTCTCCTCTTGACTATTTAAATAGTCAATCTATGTAAAATAAGAGATATTGAAATCCTTATGAATAAATGAAAGATTATGTTATTATCTAAATTGCATATGTGAAACTCAATGAAACTTTGTATATGTTTATTTGCTCTTTTTGAAATGTTTTCTATGCATTTAGTAAACCATGAAAAGGATCTAATTAAAAATGAACCTCTAGGTGTAACTATACTTAAGACAACGGTTAGAACAAGAAATAATCCTAGAGGGAGTCAAGAAGTTGGACAAGGTCCAGATAATGCCGAAGCCAAATTAGACCGACTTCTGGAAATCGTGGATGAAACTAATGCAAGGATAGGAAACCTTGATCAAGAAGTGAGGGGAAAAGAAAGAGTGGATGATGATGAAGTCCCACACAATGAAGAAATTCTTGATAATAAGGAAGAAGGGGGAGATTCTAGAAACCATACTAAATCTAGAGATCAAGAAAGTGTTAGGACACAATCAAAATCTAATGTAAGCAAGAGAAAGTGTATGACAACTGAATTGTCTAGGAATATGAGAAATTTTACTCCTAAATTTGAGGGAATCACCAATGAAGAAGATGTTGAGGCATGGTTGATTCAATTGGAGAAGTATTTTGAAATAAGAAATTATTTTGAGGTCTCCAAAGCTCTATGGGGAGCATTCCAGTTAGCTAGAGAAGCCTCTAACTAGTGGATGAACAAGAAGATGGAACTTGGAATCAGTTCCTTAAAGCTGACTTAGAATGATTTTGTTGAGATTTTTTGGAAGAGGTGGTTACCCCAAATTTTTTCGATCAAAAGCTCATTGACTTCTAGAATCTTAATCAAAGAGAAATGTTAGTGAATGAATATTGGGAGAAGTTTACTCGTCTTTTGAGCTATGTATCAATGTACCAAAAGGATGAGCGATTTTGAATCAAGAAGTTCATCATGGGACTAAATGGTCAAATAGGTGGAGAGGTGGATATACATGGTCCAATTACTATGGATCTAGTATATGAAAATGTAATCAAGAAAGATCAAATCTCAAAGCCATCTCAATCTACCAAGAGAAGAATAATTGAAAGAAGTCTGGAGGACCTCAACCTAATCAAGCTACAAGAAGTTTAATGAGGGGAAATTTTTTTAAAGGAATGGGGATAAGGTATTCTACAACAATTGGAGTGAGCCAAGGAAGGATCATTGAGGAAACAACTACAACAGTGGAAACTATAACAAAGCTGGAGGGAATGGTGGTAATTCTGATAAGCCAAAAAAAAGAAGAGGACTAGTAAGAGGATGTTTTACATGTGGAGGGGATCATTTTTCTAGTCAATGTCCCAACAAACCATCAAGTTTGCAACCACATGGTAATTCATTTCTTCCTCAATGGGTTGTGTTTCAGCAAAGGATCCATGTACCAGTGGACAATCGACAAATTGAATACTAGATCACCCTGGTTGAAACTCCAGGTACTTTGTTTGGTCTACCTGTTTCCATACTTATTGATATTGGAGCCACAAATTTTTTTGTTTCACCTATAGTAGTTAATCAGATTTCTAGGAAGGATGGTTTTATGAAAAAATCTTGGGTTGTAGAATATGCAAACTAGTCAAGAGCAATGGTGAACCAATGTTTATTTGAAGCAAGGGTTGAACTTCCAAGTTTCTCAATGGAAGTAAACTTGTATGTAGAACCCTTAGGATCTTATGATGTCATCTTAGGTATGAATTGGTTATGGAAGAATAGAGCTAAAGTGGGTTTCCATGCTAAAACTGTAGAATGTCTAGATGATCTAGGTAATCTTTGTTTCTTTTCAAGGAACACCTAGAGAAGTGAAACTATGACAAATATCATTTGTGAAAATGCATAGGTGAAAAAGAAAGGTTACCAATTATTTGTAGTTAGAATGGATAAACTAGAAGAATTCAAGGAAGTCACTCCTCAATATAATGATAAGTATGTTGATATGCAATACTATCAAGAGATTGAAGAAGAATTGGTAGGATCTAGAGAAATAGATATGGAGAAGTATCCCATCTTATGAAAATTTATGGATGTATTTCCAAAAGAACTACTTGGACTGCCTCCCAAAAGAGTATTTGATTTCTCTATTTATCTATTACCAGGATCATAACCTGTATCTAAAGTACCTTATAGGATGACTACAACAAAATTAATGGAGCTTAAGGCATAGTTGGAAGAGTTTTTATCCAAGGGATTGATGAGACCCAATGTTTCACCCTCGGGAGAGCCAATGGTCTCTGTAAAGAAGAAGTATGGTACCCTACACTTGTGTATAGATTATCATATGCTTAACAAAGCTATGATAAAGAATAAGTACCCATTTCCATGTATTAATGATCTTTTTGATCATATGCGAGGTGCAACAATGTTTTCAAAGATTGATCTATGATCCGGTTATCACCAACTAATGATCAAAGATGAATATAGTTTCAAAATTTCTTTTAGGACTAGATACAGTCATTATGAGTTCACTATCCTACCCCTTGGACTTACGAATGCATCTATAGAATTCATGACCTTGATGAACAATGTATTGAGAGACTTCTTGGATAGGTTTGTACTAGTATTCCTTAATAATATCTTAATATATTCCAAGAATGAAGAGGAGCATTATAAACACTTAGAGATAGTTCTTCAATGGTTAAGAGAGCACAAGCTATATGTAAAAATCTCTAAGTGTACATTCTTTCAGAAGGAAGTATAGTACCTAGGTCATGTAATTTCAGAGAAAGGAATTGCAGTTGATCCAACTAAGATAAAGGCGGTGCTTGAGTGGCCAATGCCCTAAAGTGTACCAAAGGTTAGAAGTTTTATGGGTTTGGCTGGTTACTATAAGAAGTTTGTTTCCAACTTTTCTAGGATAGCCTTTCCTATTACTTCATTACAAAGGAAGGGTGAGAAATTTGAGTGGACGAAAAAGTTTCAAGCAACATTTGACCTAATCAAAGAGAAGTTGACTACTGCACCCATACTGAAGGTACCTAATCCAGAAGGAAACTTTACTATCATAACAGATGCAATAGGAGAAGGATTAAGAGGAGCTTTGGTGCAAGGACAAGTCATAGCATATGAATCTAGGAAGCTAAATCCCTATGAACAAAAATATGCATCGCATGATTTGGAGTTAGAAGAAATTATTTATGCATTACAGATGTGGAGACACTATCTAATGGGAAATCCTTTTGAGTTAAAGACCAATCATCACGGGTTGAAGTATTTATTTACTCAATCCAATATGAATGCATGACAAAGGAGGTGCTTGGATTTGATATCAGACTATGAATTCAATATCAACTACATCAAGGGAAAATAAAATCGAGTAGCTGATGCCTTGAGTCAAAGAAGGCATATCACCTCAATAATAGAAATTCAAACTAACTTTAAGGGATGGGTGTTGCAAGAATCCATGGGTGAAAAATTATACTAGCAAGTTAAGCAAGCACTCACAGATAATCCACAAGATGCAAGGTACGAAGGTTTTCACTTTGAACCAAATGGATTGCTAAGGTTTAAAGGAAGAATATATGTCCCTAATTCAAAGGAGTTAAGGAATTTGGTGTGGAAATAATTTCATGAAGCACCATACTCTAGACATCTTGGTGTGACTAAAATGTTGGTAGATGTGAAGCTGCTATATTTTTGGAAGGGTATGAAGGGGGATGTTGCAAGATTTGTTGCAAGATGTTTAGAGTGTCAAAGAGTAAAAGAAGAACATCATCACCCTACAATTTTTTCAAGTATCTGCATGATATACGTGAAAGCAAGTGGCAAGTCATTAGTATGGACTTTGTGCAAAGTCTACCTATGCCAAGGAATAAGCACAATGCCATTCTAGTGGTGGTGGATAAGTTAACTAAGGTGGCACATTTTATTCTGAGAAATATAATTGATGGAGCTCTTGTCATAGCTCAAAAATTTATTCAAGAGGTTTTTAAGATTGCATGGGATTCTTGAAAAGATTATTTCGGATAGGGATGCTCGTGTGACATCTAGATTTTGGAAAACCTTGTTTTATTCACTTGGAACTAAGTTAAATATAAGTTCAACTTATCATCCAGAAACAGATGGACAAATAGAAAGAGTAAACCAACTGCTTGAAGATCTACTAAGGATGTATTGCATGGATCAACAATACAAGTGCGAAGATTACATGCCATTAGTGTAATTTTCATATAATAATTATTTTTATTTAGCAATCAAGATGGCTCCACTCGAAGCATTGTATGGCATAAAATGGTGAACTCTTATAAGCTAGGATAAGCTAGAGGATAGGATAAGTCTTAGGCCTAAAATTTTATCGGGAATGGAGGAGCAAGTGGGAGTTATTAAGCAAAGGCTAGCTGAAGCCAATGATAGAGAAAAAAGCTACACAGATGTTGAGCAGGTATCCAAAACTTTTGTAGTAGGGGAAAAGGTGTTGTTAAGGGTTAAACCTCATTAGAGTTCCATCAAGTTTGGAAATTCATCCAAACTAGCTCTGTGCTACGTAGGTCCTCTCAAGGTTATTGAGGAAATAAACCCAGTTTCTTACCGAATTAAGTTTCCACCAAATCTTGCCAAGATGCACAATTTCTTTCACGTCTCATACCTTAAAAAGTATATGCCATGGGATAACAAGGTTATTGATTGGAATGCTTTACAAGTACAAGACCTAGGAGTGGTAACAATTGATCCTCTCAAGGTCCTCAAAACATGTAAGCTTCGCTTATGCAACATAGAGGTTCTGCAATGCAAAGTCTAATGGGACTAGTATGTAGAAGATTCAGCCACTTGGGAAGACTATGATGAAATTAAGAAAAAAATTCCTCATGTCTTACATGGTTTTTAGAGTTACTGAAAAAAATTATGTTATATTATGCTTATAGTTTATATCTATGTTAGCTACTTAAAGTCATCAGGGATGATGATTCACAAGGGGGGATATGTTACACCCCATTGTGTTACTCTACTTATTTACTTTTACCTATTTGGGTGAAAATTCTTTACATGAGTGTATTTATGCTTTATGTGTTTTGGAAAGATGAAGAATAAATACATTGATTCAATTTGATGTTATGAAATGATTCTGATTGTGAAAATATATGAATGCAAATGGATGTATTGTTTTCAGCTAACTACCATTGCAAAGTGTAAGTTGGATGCATGAATTAAATCAAGCCTCTTGAAGAGAGGGGAAGTATCACTTAGGGAGAATAATTTGGTCTGGTAACCTCTAATAAAGACCTAAACTGAGTTCACACACACACACACTTCTAGTTTGTTCAAGTCAGGAAAATAGATGGGGGAATAGTAAGTTATCTTTAGTCTTGCTTGCATTTATAATAGTGAATGATCTTTCTTAGGAGTCTATTTAGTGAGTCTCTTTGATATATGTGAGTCTTCTTTGTGTGTTTAGATTTGATTGATGGGATATATATACATAATATGTATGTATATATGTGTCAACGAAAAACTCATACACATGAGTAAATTCATGGATAAGAATACATAGATAGACATATCTACACATGCTCATGTACAGATTACCTATATGCATGGGAATGCCATTTGGACAAGGAAACATATACATACAGACACATATATATATACATACCATGTATATATTTCGATTATGACTATGTATATATGTGCTTAAATATAAGGTGTGATATATATGTATGCATATAGTATATATCGAATATACATATATATATTAACTTACGAGTATGTATTGATGAAAAGGATATGTCCATACTAGTATGTTAATGATAATGCTGGAATAACCATCACATAGCATTTAAAGTATAGTTTATGATAAGTAATGCGTACAACATTATAAAATAAGGTTAAGTGCTATGAAACAACTCGTATACATATATTACTAAGCAATTCTTTAAAAAATGAAAGTGTTATAATATGAATACTCTCAACGCTATGAATAAGTGCTAAAGTATCAATGCTTCCAACGTGTAATCTTGGATGCTAAGACTTTGACAAAGTAAAACAATAGTAAGAAACCATGCATAGGAAAAGTGTCAACCAACTCATACAATGAACATCGACCCATTTAATGTAGTGCAAATACTAAAATGTGGTGCCGACTGATAAAGTCATGAATCAAATAGGAGTCTATTTCTTCATATGACTTTCCAAAATGTGAAGCATTCTGTAAAATGCAAAAGAATTCAAGTACTCAGCTATGCGAAGTAATTCAACCTATAGGAGGCAATCACTTTTCATTTTTTATCATTATTCTTGTTGTCTATCTTACCATTGACTCATTCATTTTTTTTGACATATGTGTTTGTTGTGAAACTAATTTACTTGCCACCTTTTCTTCTAATTACTGAGTTGAACCTCTTGAGCTGAAAAGTGTCATTCTTAATGCCATGTTTCTAGCCCTTAGTTGTTGATTTTTGTGTATAAATAGAGGAGCTATCTACCTCACTTGGAGACATATATCTGCATTCCTTCTATGATATTTATGAGTTGTTTTAACTGATTTCCTAAGTTGAGGGAGTTTGAGAGTTGTGAGAGTAATTTGTAAGTGAGGATTAGTGAAGAGGGAGAAGGTTTATTTGGGTATTTTCATACTGATTTAAGGATAGCTAAGAAAGGGATCTAGTTCGATCAATTAGAGCATTGTGTAAATAGGCATGCTGATTTTTATTCTCCTATTCATTTTATGTTTGAAGGGATTGTGTGACTTTGCTTGTTTTGCATGGAAAGATAGATCAATATGTGTTATAAGGAAAAGTTAATTTAATATTATGTGCAAGTGAAAGATTTCTTGATATACTTAGAGTAAGGAACTATTCTTTTTGAAGTGTTTGTATATATTCCATATTAAGGAATATGTGGTTATAGAGGGAATAAGTACTATATTGGGAAAATAGCTTATGTAGCTAATGGTTAACTAAATTAAGACCTAGAGTTAATTTGATTTACTTTTAGAAGTGTCATAGTTTAACATAGAGGATATAGATTATTCTTGGGGTTAAGGTTACTCCATGGCATAAAGGAATAGCCTATGCATAGGTATGATTGGTCAATATAAATCTCACTAGGAAGGTGGGTGAAGTTTTATGACGTCCACTCAAAATCTTGGGTGATGAATACTTTGACCAAAGTAGTGTAAGTTTCCACTGTTTACATTGTCATTCACTATGATCTACATTTGCATAATAGGTAAAGGAATTTCATATGTGTAGGTTGTAGCCAATGTGTGACAGATTTAGATATGTAGTACACATCACCATGCTTGGGAAGGGTCAATTTTACTATGAGGTTATCAAACCAAACTCTTCGTCGAAGGGTAGGGCCATCTATTAGATTGATAGATGTGTGAGGGACCGTAGTAGTCCAAGAAAAGAGCTTGAGTGATGTTTCTCCTCATCATTAGGCAACCAAGATTTGAATGGATTATTTCCAAGACTATTCGTACATCTAATTCCAAAAACTCTATGGAGTCTTGTTTTGTATTTTGTATCCATTTCTATGGAAAGATTGCAAAAGAGAAATGTTATCATGATATCATGAATTATGTAATAATTACTTTGGAAAAGTTGTAATACTTTGATATAATGCAATGGAAAAGTTTTAAAAAATAATTATTTCAGATGTGTATGCTATCTTAATAGCTTTGGGAAAGAAAAAATTATTGCTCATAATGATTAGATGCTTAAACGTTTTACTTGAGGTTAAACTTAGGAAAGTTATTGCGTAGAAAAATGGGCATGTTACATCTTTGGAGGTGGATACCTATGTTTGAGAGGTCTTTTTGAATGTCAACCCTCATGTGATTGCATTCTTTGAGTAGTTTGTTTGTTCTAACATATTATGATTTAAAAATGAGAGTTTCCACTTAATGATTTTATTCCACACAAAGCATCTATCGTCTTTGGTGTTTGGAAAAATATTCTCAACTACTAGCTCATTCAAACCTAAATCAATCATTTCATTGAGATCAATGCTAGTCTTCAACCAAATATATTATTCACGTTTGGTTGCGGTAATTTCATTGTCAATATCTTTCTTCAATACCTCAATACATTCACAAGTATTGTTCATGTATTTGACAAACTTCATTCCCCTTACCAAGATATCCTTGTCCCAATCTTCTATGACCTTCCCATAAGACTTGTAAACATGAATTTTATTGATCATTTCCTTACTGCTAACAAAACTAGGATCAAAATACACATCAATTTGGCTAGTGGGTTGAGAAGAAATATCAAAAAAGAGATATCAATCAAGTGGTTAAAGCATTAAATTGTTGCTTTAACTGATCTTTGGTTTTCTTGTCTTTTTTTGTTCTTTTTACAAGCTTGGTAGTTGTCACTTGGAAATTGTAGATGTCTTTGTCTCTTGTAGAGGGTCTGTAAGTCACTTGTAATAATTTTACTAGCATCCTCTTGAGCATAGGGGTGAGCAACCTCAACATACATATTACTCAAAGAGGGTTCATTCAACAAATGAGAAATGGTTTTAGGATTTTTAACTTGAGGCATTCTTTGAATCAGTTGAGACACAATGTATTTGTTAGGCACACTCAATTCAACAATATTTATTTTCTTAAAAGAGATTGTTCTAACCATGAAACAAATGGGGGTATGGAAACATTACTAGTTCCTGGAGAAAAAAATTGAAGAGACCTTTTGAGGGGAGGTGTATTGAAAAATCTAATATCAGGGGAATAAGATGGATTCTCCTCAACTTGTATGGATGAATTCTCAAGGACATCAAGAGGAGGATAACTATGAGAAGGAGAAGAAGAAGAATTTCTCACTTGGTATGGTGAAGAAGACATATGGACAACTTCCTCTTCTATTTCTTCTAACATAGGAATTAATCTTTCCTTTTCATTTTCTCTCCAAGTCATCTCTTTTGAAGATACCTCACAAGCCATTTCCAAATTCCTTCTTCCTGAGGGATCTTCATCATTATCTCCACTACCTCTAGAGGTAGTTTTCTATGTTGCATATGCCATTTGTTGAGGTGATGAAGACCTTACTACTCTTTTCTTTATCTATAGCTTCCTTAACTTGTTGAGGGGTAGGACTTTTTTTCAGCCTTCCTCTTCATTATCCATTCCTTTTTTTTCCTAAGTACTATTTCAGTATTAAACTTAATGGTTTCTATTTCCTTAGCACTCTAATTTATTGGTAGGTGTTATCACATAAAACTGCACCCTACTGAACAAGAGTTTAGTGTTCTAATGACACAATGGAAAAAACCTTGCGGTTGTGGGACCTTGTACAAATGAGGTTGAATCTCTGAAGAAGGTCGGATTCCTCTTCTAAAATAAGTGTAAGTTTTGGTCTAACCCAACACTTGAAAATTCTATCATTGCCCTAATATAACAAATTGCAGAGGAAAAGCGATAGAAGGAGAACATGAAAATGAAAGGGAGGTTATGCACCAAGATATACACATGTTTCTTCATTCTTATAAATATCATAATACATAAATAAACAACTAAGCACACATTCAAACATGAAGGTAAACAAATTTTACACAAAAATGCCATAAATAATAATGATAATGGCTGAATTTTATTAATATAAAGGCTTAAAAGCCAGACTTTACAATGGAAAAATGTAAGATGTAGGGTTTGCAAAAGAAAATTATGAGAGGAGCCCAAAAGGAGAACCCCGAGAAAATATACAAGTGTTTCTTTTATATATCAAGCATAACTCAGATGAATACACTCAAACCCTAACCCAACTAGGGTTAATAGTTAAAGAAAAATCTTCTCAAAGAAATATCTGCTCATGAAAACCATGCCAAGAGAGCCTAGAGAGAACAAACCTAGCACACCATCCACCCTGCCATGAAGATTTGCTAGAAAGTCATCTAAAATCCCCCACAAAATCAGGGAAATGGGTAAGGGATTGTCAAAAAGAGTAAGGTAGAAAAAATGAATGAGCATGGCCAACACAAATCCACTTGCAAGGGTTATAGAATGCATTAAATTTGTCCTTGAAGCCCTAAAAATTAGATCTAGTAGCTAGGGAGTGGTTGCCGATTAATGGCGTGACCCAGAAAAACACGATGCAACTATCGTCAGGACTTCACTATGTCGAGGGGACCAACATCTTAGTCCCACCTATATTTTCATTTCCTCTTGATGAAGAGCCGTCACAGAATGTTGAAGGTACTACAATTTTTGTTTTGTTGATATCCTTTTGTCACTTCAATGTCGCCTTCACTTCTTCGTCAGGCCCACCATCTTTCTATCTTGCATCTTTGACTAAACTGACATCGGCATGTCAAAGAGACCCCAGAGACCGTCTCTTCAAAAAATCATTGTCACCTCGATGCGGCTCACTAATTTCCTTTGACACTTTACACTATCGAAGGAACACTGACATGTCAGGTTGAGACACTTTAGGGTCTCACCAATATTCATCCTTCTCTTTGATACCGCTAGAAAAAGACACAGGTGCATAAAGACATGTGTCGCCTTAACATTCACCATCTACCATCGTCACCATCCTATCGAGATGTCAAAGGGACTATCATCTAGGTCCCACCGATATCAGCATTTCCTCCCAATGAGCTTCCATCAGAATGTCAAAGGGACGATCATCTAGGTCCCGCCAATATCATATTATCTCTTCGATACAACTCCATTGAAATGTCGAATGGGCCACATTTCAGTTCACTCTGATATTCATATTTATCTTCGATGAGGAGCCTTTGGAGATCGGGCCTCGGGTCGTCGGAGGTTAGGCATCGAGCCTACAACTTACTATGTACCAAAGGAAGAAGGAAAATGCAACCACTGAAAATAACCCTCTTTGAATGAGCATCGCGGATCAAGGAGATAGGTTACCTCTTACCGAAGAAAGGTAAGAGGTAACGGAGAAGTTGGACATGTGAAAACTCGACACTTAGCCGAATTTGGAATCAAGGCATCGGTGGGAAGAAGATATGGAAGGAGAAGGGTGAAAAAGAATGCGTGGAAGTGATAACATCGGACCTTCAGGGATGGGGGATCGGGTGTCAGGTCATCGGGTGATGATTGATGAAGGGAAAGAAGATGTTAAAGGGGAAGGCCGAAGGCTGACACCCAAAACACTAGTACACAAACAACAATATATGACTAAATAAACTACTAAAAATTGCATATAAATGAATAACTTTAGTCACATGACTATTAGTGGTTTATTTGTAGTCATTTATAACACCACTAAATTTATGACTAAACAATTTTTAGTCATTTATTTAGTCATTGATTTTAGTCATTAATTTGGTCATTGATTTGGTCATTGATTTAGTCATTAATTTAGTCATTTATTTAGTTATGGTAGTGATTTATTTAGTCATATATTTAGTCATATATTTAGTTATTAATTTAGTCATTGATTGTTGTTAATTGGTCATTTTTTTAGTCATTCATTTAGTTATTACTTTAGTCATATATTTAGTCATTAATTTAGTCATTTTTATTTACTAGTTTCCATTAATTGGTAGTAAATATAGTCATGAAATGAATAATCTATTAAATACCATAAATTTTATAATGCAAAACTAACATAATATTAAACTTGAACTAAAAAATAAAAGCAAATAAAAATATTACATATACGAACAAGCTACAACATGTTAGAGTTAAAAGAATGATTTAACATCATGATAAATAAAGGTAATTTGCAATAATTTTTTTAATACAAATATATATATATATCAAGTTACAAGATATCAAAGCTATCTAAGAGTATATATGTAAATATAATGAAAAGTATCAAAGTTGTCTAAGAGTTTCCAACTCTTTCAAATACACCATGATAATTAAGATCCCTGAATAACACATTCAAAATATTGCATAAAGCAATGAGCCAAGATGTCTAACATTAACTAGTACATGATAAACATGTTCAACTATGTCATTTTTTGAAAAAAAATTAGCGGCCACTGTGTGAAGGTTCCCTCTTTCTCTTTCAGATGAACAACTCCATCTATTTTGTCTTCATAAACAAGGGGTATCTTACTTGTGACCTTTAAAATTTTTACATTTGCATCTCCTGTTCCTTTCAAGTTGACTCCATATACAATAGATAGGGAGTGAATCCGCCCAATTCCCACGACATCACCATCAAACGGATCCAACACCCTAACTTTATCCCTTTCTTTGAGTTTACCAATACATTTCTGCAAAAAGAAAAACATAACACATTATATTAGATAGGTAATGATTACCCTTGTTTTTATAATAAAACAACCATTACTTACTTAAATAGTACTTGCATGTGTGTGTTAAAAATAATTGCAAAAGGAAAATTTCAAAAATAATTTCAATGATCAATCTAATTTACTAAAAAAACAACACTCATAGCAGTGCTTACAATGTTACTATTAGCTTCATGCTAATCAGATACAAAGGCCACAAATATAAACACTACATTACCATGCACACATACCAGACACACAAGGTTATGAAAACACTATTACCCATAAAAAAGGTAGTTAATGCACCCAAAAAAAGAATGCAATATGAGAGCACTACTACTACTGCTACAAGGTGAAGGTGAAATACATTGGGATGTACAAAAATAGTTGCATTAAAGCTCTGAAACATAACCCCATGCAATCAACATAACCCTGTCAATGATGACATATAAAAGAAGAACAAAGAACAAAATCTATCAAGGCAACATGTGACAGCCATTAAGAGCAGTCATTGAGGAAACAATGAAGTCTTTCTCTATGTCTTTCATAGAAGTAGTAAAGGAGTAACAAATAAGGTTGGATGTAGAGGTCACATAAATAATAGAGAAAGCACCTTTCACTGTCAGAAAATAGTGTAAGATTATGCAAAAAGAAGTAAGGAATGATGTCCAATGAACAAGTGGTAGTAGCAATGAGTTTCATGGTTGTATCAGTGATTTTAGTACAAGGGCAGAAATTTTAATGGCTGTAACAACGAGTTTATTGGATCGAGCAAAAAATATCATTACTAAACAACAAGAAGACATTAAGAGAAAGCGGCAAGAATATCAAAAGAATTGTTTTTTAATAACAACAGCCATAATGAAGAGTTAACAACAAATCTGCGAAGGAAAGAACAATAGATATCATCCAATGAAAGAAGTAGCACACTAAGTTCAAGATGTTGACAAGGTCAATTATAATGCCCTAAAACACAATTAAGCATCATAAAGTATTGAAGTGCCAACAATCCCCATTGAAAAGTGACGAAGTAGGTATAATGATTTTTCTACGGGTTACATTCAATGATTCAAAAAACTCACACAGTTTCAATTCAGAAATATGAAAAAACCATTATCATGGACTATGGAAATTTGATGATGTTAAGGTACAATGATTGTTCTATGGGTTACATTCAATGTTTAAGTTGTCTATTCACTATTCTATAAGCTTGTTCACTATTTGGGATCATAATAGTCATTAATACATGAAGGGTTTCAAAATCAAGGAAAAGTAACGTTTCGTAGCACTCATCTCAAGTTCAACACCAATAGTACTATCAATATCATGCATATACTACTTGAATTCAACATAATTACTATCAACATTATCCAGAAGTTGTGTAGCTTTGCCGAGAGCTCTATTGACAAGGTCTTTTACTTTTTGTTTTTATTTCATATAATTTCCTTGCATGTGGTTTAATCATCATGCAAAGTTAATATATGTCAAGTAAAGAATGCAAAAGCTATACATTTTTGTCCACAACAACTATTATATTACCTCAACTTCAACACAACTATGATTGACATCAAGGCATTGTTTTCGTGATGCTTTGATAAAATTGCTCTGCATGTAGTTTAACCATCAAGAAAAAAAATATATCCAAATGAGTAATTCATGTAAAAAATAATCAACAGAGCCTTTCCAAGCATAAAAGTCACAATAGGTGGAATGGGTGAAAATCCATTTTTGTAGACTCACAAACCCTCAACTTTGTTTTATAGACCCATTTCAGCAATTTGACTACAAAATGCATAAAGTTCTTCAAGAATCCACCAAATCAGAAACAAATTGAAGTTAACTCACCCAACCACCTAGTTCAATGCAAAAGAGAACAAGGAAACCCTATACAGGCAAGTATAGAAGCTTGGAACTACAAATAATCAAAAAATTCTAAGAAAAGAATAAAATTTCAAGAGTTTTATTATTGCTTTATGATCCATAGCAGTAAAAAAAATTGGGGAAAAAATCGGCAAACCAAAAGTATAAGATTTTTTGAAAAACTCGAGAAATTTTTTGTAAAAAATCGGGAAAAAAACGGATTTTAAAAAAAGGTAAAAATTGTAGAACAAGAGATAAAAACTATTTTTTTGAAATTGACAAGAATTTCCAATATAGCATAGAGATATAGAGAGCAAATAAAATAAAGAGTGTAACTAATGAATTGTAAAAAATAGATTTTTCTAGTTTATATTCATATCGTTGATTACATTGCATTGCACATCTTTCAAACTCAAAGCATTACTTCACATTGCATAACTAATAACTAGATGCTGATAGATGAGAAAATTTCAATTACAATATAGTTTTTACAAAGTCAACCTAAGGAGTTATGCAATTACTTCACATTGTATAACTAATAACTAGGAGCAGCTGCCAATTGCATTTGCTTGTCATGGCATTCTATGAGACCACATTTCTTTGAGGTTATTTTTCAAATAGTTCACTGCGTTGTCTATGCTACCACATTTTTCATACATGTCTACCAAAGCATTTTTTCAAACAGTTCACTACCTTGTTGTTATGGCTAAAAAACTAAAACAAGTGCTTTCAAACAAGCTATGGATGCTTGGAAAAAATCTATCAAAAGCATAATAGTAAGCAATAGCATAGACAAAGTGGTGAACTCTTTGAAAAAGTGCCTCAAAGAAATGAGGTCTCATGGTGATGGAATTCCTCAAAGAAACATTAACTCTCCCATCCTTGAGGAACTCCATAAAAGATGGCAGCCCACCCTCCATATATTGACCATATTGTGTAAAGCAACACACAGGGATCCAGATGTCCCATCAAGGCTCAAACTTACGCAAGAAATGGTAAAAGGTGTGATTGATGAATATAAGTATCTGGTGGATGTAAAGAAGAAAGTGGAAAGTAGGAGAGGTGCATTTGATTCTATCAAGTATATCTTCATCCCATCAATCCGTAAGGATGACAGTTAACTAAAAGGTATAGATGAATGGAGGGAAGAGTTTGATTAGATGACTCCCAAATGTTTGGCACATATCCAGGATGAGGGGGAGATCAATCTTGACAAATTCCATACCCTATTGGATGGGATCATCTTGCTTGATAGTGGATTATCAAGAATTAATATATATCGAGGGAATTAGTCTAGTTTACCTTGTTCGTGGGTGATGCAAACAAGGTGGAGGTGACTTACAAAAAAATAATATGGTCAGACACAAGCAAGGTATCCATTCTTTCAATAATGGTTTTCATTTCCATTAGACATCAACTCACCCTCAAAGGCTTCTAGCCTTTCAATCTTGAAAATTGAGCATAAAACCCTTACAAGACCTCCAAACTCCAAACCCTTTGAACTTGAGACACCCTTTATCATTCCCTACAACATATCAAAAGACTCCATATGGTTTCTTTGCAAAAATTATGAGAACCAATACAACACCCCTGCCTTTAAGCACCAAAATAACCCATTTTTACAAAGGATACATCTCCTAAACATCTAGTTCTCACAAGAACTCATTGGAAAATCATTTTTCATGTGCCAAAACACCAAATTCCATGATTTGTTTCCAGATTTAAGGCTTTTACAACACTAACCTCACAAACCCTCCATTTACATGCCAAACACCTAGGTTTTAATGAATCTCATATATCCCATGCTCACATAACACAACCAATGACTCAAATAGGTTTATTTGGGTCTGTATAGACTCACAAAAAATTCATAAGCCCAATTCCCTCAACAATTCACAAAAACCCTTCATCGGAACCTTATTTTCACATGAAAAACATGGTTACCAGCCCTAGGGCATTACTCCAAATCCACCAAACTAATTGGTTATGAATCCAAATAGATAAAAACACCTACACTGACAATATACATTCCATTCCTCTGAGAAACAGGATCTGATAGTAGGAGGAATGGCCTAAATCATTATTCAATCACCAAACAGAGTTTCTCTAGTTTTTACCAAATAGTTTCAAAAAATGAATGAGACCTTCCTCTAAAAGTATTGAAAGACTCTCAAGATGAGTTCAAATGAAAATTAAATCATATATCTACATGACACAATAGGTTTCAGATCATTCGGTGGCTGTACAGGACCGTACAGAGGAAGTAAAATTCAGAAAATCAAAAATTATGCAAAAAAATGAACGTTGTATTTTTTATTGGAATCTTCTATCAATCTCCTCTCCTTTTTCTTTAAGCCTTTTAGAGGCTTATATACATGTTTCCATCCAAAACTACCCATCCAACATACATAACTACTTTTTAAATTCTAAGACCCTTAATATTCTCTTAAACTGCATTTGACACTTTTTGATTAACAACATTTTGCATTTTTATGCAATTTTTGACATCTAAATACAATTGACTCAAAAACCAAATCCTTACATGGTGAATGGTATTACAAGACAAATATTATCATAATAAGACCAAAAACACCTTAATCTAACCTACTGACCACCTATGATCAACATCAAATAACCAAATTTTGAAATAAGGTGTAGGTGCCCCTACACCAGTGGGCCAAAGGTGTATTAAGGGATTGGAACCCCCTTATGGTTTAAAAACCTGCACTTTTGAGACCTAACAGATCATTCATTGATCTCATAGTTATTGTTTCATAAAACTCACATTCACAACATTTAGGACAATCACAATGGATTTCACTGACACAAAAGGACAAATTTCATAGATTCATTGTTCTATATATGACCATAATACTTTGCCTGGAGATCACGAGAGTAACTTTATAAAGGAATGTTGTGGAAAACATTTATGAAATTTCAGACATCTTTAGAATACAATATAAAGATTATATAGTTGAGAATCAAAATATTGAGGGATAACCTCTTACCTGATATGAACCCGTGGAATTATGGTCATTCCATGCATAAACTATAGGCTTAGCAGAGGTAGCCAACTGCAAAACTTTCTCAGTGAGAAATTTTAAGCAACTCATTATATGTTGGTACTATTCATTTGAGTTGACATGATTTGGAGAGGTTCTTACTAGGTATTCAACAGATCGCTGTGAAATATCTATTGACGAACTAGATTTCCTCATGATACTAGTATTAGATTTAGTACAATCTAGTGCTGCCATATAATTGACAAAATATTCTACACTTGCTTCTCTATTATTGTTTTCCACCTAAAATACAATGTCAATTTCAACATATAGTCAGTTCAATAAAAAATTGAAATAAATAACACAATGTAAATTGAACCAAAAATCCATACACTTACTCCACATTTGTCCATTTTGGCCTACAACCCACCTTGGCCAAATATATATTCAATCCTCACATTATCTCTTGCTCTCTTTCCTTTGTTACTCTTTGTCAAATATTCTTCAGAACACATACTTTCTTTCAATGCCTCCCACTGCTTGGGAGATAGAGTGGAGTCTAATATCTCTTTTCACTCCATGATTGTTTTTCTACAATTGTATCTAAAACTGTTCATTAGAAGTCTCATCTTGTGCTTGTAATATTTTCTAGAGATTTTTCTACCAATAGTGTCAAAGGAATTTTCCATTTTTTGTATAACATATTCCACATTTTGTGGATCTTGCTCTGTAAAATTTGATTTGCAGATATCCAAATGGGCCCTACATCTTACACCCAACTCAGAGGCCCACCTTGCAACATTTTTCCGAATGGGTTCACCATCTCTTGATACCTCAACCAAGAATGTCTTCTTCCCTTCTAATATTATTTATTTTATGTTCCTCTTTGTAGATCTATATAAATCTTGACTCAATCTTTGTCTTTTAACATAAGTAGGCACATCTTCTATTTCACCACTACAAATATTTCTGACTGATCCACTAATTCCTTCAAAAGTTGTAGATGCGACAGGTGCTCTCTCAGGCACATCAAATGCAAGCGGACTCTCTTCATGACTTTGATTAACAGAAACTTCATGCTCCTTGGCCACATCATGTGTGGCATGATTTGGTAGATCAGTAGTGGTCTCTACAGATTTCACTTCATCACAACTATTTTTTTCACCAACTTCATTTGTTGAATCATGAAAGTATTGGCTTCTACGAGCTGGTAGCATTGTATCTTTACTTTCTTTCTTTTTCTCTACATTTTCTCTGCTCTGTTTTTCTTGCCTGTAAAACAAAAAAATTATCATATCATGTCTTATATACATAAAGCTCTTGCCTATAAAATTGAAATAAACAATATTAAACAAATAATTTACTACTTAGTGGATTTACAACTTGCATGTTTGGAAAACCAAGACGTGATAAATATTCATTATTCTTGGCCATACATTCTTCACGAAAGCGCTCATAATCTATCATTGGAATTTCAACATTGTGATCACTATCATCTAATTTGCGTCTTTCATTCTTTTTCTTCATTTCCTGATGTCCAAAAAAACATATAAATTAGCAACTTGATACAAAGATAATTAACCATAATAGAAATTGCATAAATACAAGTTTATGAGGTCTCAATTTTAATGAACAGTCATTAAAACACATATGAAGTCTAAAGCACTACAAACAAAAATATTCATTAGATGCTGTGGGTATTTCAGTCAATGCATATTAAATAATGGTGCCCTACAAAAATGCCAATTGCATAAAAAACTTAGCAATGTATTTGAATCAATCCATCAAATCTTTAGCAATAATGTTTTCATTCATGGTTCAATAAAAAAATCTGTATTGCCAAATTTTAACTGGACATGGCAACCATTTTGTACAACTAAACCAATGCTTTTCTTAGGTGATAGCAACATCACAAAGAAATGTCTATGGTATTTGGTGATTCTTACTTTTGTTGTTTTGTTACGTAATAATTTGCTCATAACATCTAGATACATTCATGAAGGGGTAGATTTCATGAAAAAGAATAGATATGTTGGAGTGGATAGTGAGTTACAAGCAAGGAACGCCATGATTTGAGGACTAAGTAGTCAAACAGAAGTGAACCTCAAGATATATGCAAAACAGTGAAGAACATTTGATCAAAGAAAAAAAAAAGAACATGTGTCAGAGGATGCTGATACTTGCAAGAGATAGGATTATTTGGACCATTTGTCAAAAGTCAACTTATGGCTAACTAGAGCCTAATTATCTTTGTTTAAATGTTGTTAACTATTGTTGGTATCAAAAGACGTTCATGAAGGGGTGTGACCTCTTCAATGTTTTGATATATAAATCAGTTACATAGTTACAAAAAAATATATAGGAGGAGATAGAAAAATAGACTGTAGAAAGCTTCCATGATGTTTACATTTAAAAAGACTATGTTGCAGATATAACTTCAAGGAGATCAATGAAAGATGTTTGATTTTGTGGCTTCATATTGGTATCAGTTGTTTGTTGAATATATTTAGTTATTTGGTTGTCTCCAACATAATATTTCCTTGTTATTTAAATTGGTGTATCAGAGATATGTTCAATTTATCAAAACACATTTACTACTATTTTAGTAAAAAAGTGTAAAATAAAACATAGAAACAATGTTTAAGAATGTTTCAATGATGGATTTTATGAAGGATGCTACAATAATGACAGTGATAAAGAACATATATAAAATCAGCAAATAGTCCAGAGGAGCTATCAAGAAAAGATCATTGTCAAAGTAAAACAATGATGGTATACATATTCATATTGCATTCATATATGAAAATATATTCATATTGCATCCTCATTTTTATATGAAGACATATCCATATTGCATTCATATAGCAACTTTATTCAACATTAAAGCTTTGAAACAAGTATTAGTCTGAAGGTTCGTGTCCTTAAAACATAAAATAGTCTTAAAACAACATAAAAGTCTTACATAAAAGGTCATAAAATGGAGCTCATCAATAATCATCTACATTTCCAGCAAAATCAAAATCCTGATCACTCATGTCTACATCTAATTGATTTTCTTCCTCATCCTCATTTGTGACATACAATACATTATCTCTCCCAATTTCTTCATTGGTAATCATAATCTCTTCTTCAAATAGTCCCTCATTGTCTTCATCTACTTCTTCGAATGTTTCTTGTAAGTTAACATATTGCCCATCAGGCATTACATCAACAACTTCCATGAATTTTTGTCTCGAACGAGACTCTGTTTGAATGACATATGACCAACCTGGGCTTCTTAGATCGTCAATTAGAAATGATTGGTTAATTTGAAGAGGGGAAACATATGACTCATCTTTCTCTGATAAAAATTGTCATGTATTTGCATGTAAAATCAATACTCATCAAATTGTACTGTGGATGGTCGGATCCATAATATAGGACTATTTTCACCAAAATCCACTTGAATAATTTCTTGGATGAATCCAACATAAAATTTATTCTCAATTTCATAAAGAAATTCAACACTAACAACACAATCACAATTTGTCTTTCCTTTTTCTTTTTCTTCCACTCTTAAATGACTACCATAGGCCCACATTCCACTAAAACGCATGGCCCATAAATGTGGAGGTCGTGAAAGCTCACTTTCCTCTGTTGTTATATCTTGACCTTCTTCTTTTGCATCACTAATTGCATTAGCAATCCATTCTTCAAATTTTGGAAAAGAATCACCTCCAATCAAATCATGACGTATGTGTCGTTGAAGTCGAAGTTGCATCCAAGTTTGATTCTCTTCTTCATATTTTCTACATAGAATAATGACGTACAAATAGTAAGATTAATAATATAAATGTGTAAATGCAATTGAGTAAATAAATTATTGTGTAATTTTTTTTACCTGTGCCACTTATAGAATGAAGATGTGTTTTGAAGAATAAAGGCATGTATTGCACTTCTTTCTTGATATGATAGTGTATACATCTAAAAATTGTCACATTAAATCAAGGCTGATAAATAATTAAATATGAATTATTTAATTAATCTTCTAAAGTCATCTACATATAAATAAATTTAATTATTTATTTATATCGTTCACTTTCTAACTCTTCTAATTTAATTAAATAAATAAGTTTATTTAATTATTACCATCTTCCTCTTAATTAATTAAATAAATTTTATAATTTATTTATATTAATTATCATAAGTTTGAATTTTAAATTCAAATAAGAATATTCCTCTAAATTCCTTCTCCACATTTAATTAAATATTTAAAATATTTAATTAAACACCTTTTATCCTCTTCTCACACATAATTAAATATTAATTATGGAAACTTCTAAATTCATTGTCACATATAATTAAATAACTTAATTATTTAATTATAGGATTTATCCTCAACCACCAACTAACTCCTCATAACTAAAATAGCCAAATGGAAACTTTCCTTCATTTTTGAATGGAAGAGGTTGTGTAGGAGGAAACATTCCCCATTTTTCTCTCTAGCTTCCATCTTTTTCTCAACTTCCCAATCTCTCACTGTTCATCTTGACAGGCTTGATTTCAACCATCGATCTTTGCCAACTAGGCTTTTGCCTCCAAAATTCTATAAATATAGCCTCTTTGTGCTTCAAAAAGGATCTTAGATCTAGTGAATAGAGCGTGAGCATTATAGTTGCATTATCCAACATTTATCAATATTATTTTCTTGAGCATAGCATAGCACTTTATTTTCATATCTTAGCTTAATCATATCATTTAGCATAGGAAATT
Organism: Sequoiadendron giganteum; assembly: GCA_007115665.2. Classification (NCBI taxonomy): domain Eukaryota; kingdom Viridiplantae; phylum Streptophyta; class Pinopsida; order Cupressales; family Cupressaceae; genus Sequoiadendron; species Sequoiadendron giganteum. Next base: position 463,379,867 of record CM021102.1, read on the forward strand.
CATGTTGCATAATCTCATTCTCTAGGTTGTCATTCTACCAAGCTATTGCTTACACAATCTGAGAGCCAACAGCTTACAATGAATCCTTGGAGATAGAGGACAATGGGACATCTTTGAAGAAACTGTTGTATTTAGAGTTTGCTTGTCTCTAACTTTTATTTCTTTAATATAATGTTGCATTGGTGTGTTTGTTTAACTCTTTAGTTTATTGCACTTATTCACACACATTTTTGGCACCCACCATGGAGCCCTTGCCCCATTTTTAAAAAAAATTATTGTTGTTTTCTGGCTATTACGAACTGGATTCGCAGTTTAGCGCATACGAGGCTCATTTTAGCACATCCCTGGAAAAGTTTAGTGCATCCATGCTCTGTTTCAGTGCATTGTTGCTCTATTTTAGTGCATAGTTGTGTTCTTTTAGCACATTTCCTCTTTGTTTTAGTGCATACTTGGGATTTAAATTTAAAAATATACCAATCCTAGGATAGTCACCAAACAATTGATTTATCTTGGATAAAATGAATCCCATGTCTTTTGTGAAGCAATATCTTCAGTTAGTTTAGTAAATTGTCATTTGGGATTAAAATTGAACAAGATTGTTTGATGCGATTGTCAGGTTATAGGCCTATGCTCTCCCCTTAACGGGGTGATCAAAACACTAGACTCATCTTTTCATTTGATGTATTTCATGCTTTATTAAAACCCTTAGCAGGCCTGCTCTTGTGGGAAAAAGTACTCACCCAAGAGGAACGACCTAAGTGGGAATACCTAAAGCCAAGGATTCCAACCCACTATAATCAAAAGCAATTTGTTGATGAAAATCCACTCGACAGTAGTGTGCAAAATAACCATCCCCAAAGCCTTTATTCTAAAGGTTGGGAGGTCTCCTAAGGGAGTATATCATTTGCCGCACTAAACGAAAACCCTTACTACGAACTTTAGTGTAGAAGCCAACCGAATCAGTAGCAAAATATTATAATACTCACAATACAAGGGGAGGGAAGAATCTGCCCCCAAGACACTCACCATATAATTTCCAAGGACCATTTGCTCAAGGGATCAAAAAATATAACTTTGAGTACACACTTGGAAAAGACAAAAACACGGGCGCCCTCTAAGGGGTGACACGGATGTGTGAGTTGACACAATTCTAAGATGTGGGTTGTGATGATTATGATGACCTTTTTTATAGTTAAGAGTGAGTCTGCTTGAAGTGCTTATTTTTGTTCGAATACCCGTGGAAATTTCAAGAACATACACTCATTATTTAGTTTTAGGACTTTAAAAACAATTGTTTTCCTACTGCATGCCATGTTTTTCAAACATAAAATTAGATAAAGATCATCCAATTCAGAAAACTGTCAAAACATGTTTGTTTTAGCACATTGACTGGATCTTTTAGTGCATCCCTACTCTATTTTAGCGCATCCCTGCTCTGTTATAGCGCATCCCTGCTCTGTTCTAGTGCATCCCTTCTCTGTTCTAGCAAATCTCTGTTGTATTCTAGCGCATTCTTTCTCTGTTCTGGTGCATTCCTTCTCTGTTATAGTGCATCTATGCTATGTTTTAGTGCATCCATGAAATATTCTAGCACATTGATTTAATCTTTTAGCGCATTCATTGAAAATTTTAGTGCATCCATTGAACAAAGTAGCGCATCTATTTTTTGAGTCAAAAGAGTTTTTCTGACACAATCTGTCACCAAGTCTAGTCTTTTCTATGCTCGGGATCTGGAAATATGCAACTGTTGTTAAGAAATCCCTTGAGAAAAGGATCGATAAACAAAAAAGGTCCCTTAGTTACAAGAAGCTTTTAAAAAGGAGACGATTTTTATACCAAAGTCAAAAAGTTTTGCTTGAGCATCGAACTTTCATTCACCGATATCATGAATTTTCTAGGGTATTTATTGATGATTTTTCTTTAGATCCCCTATATTCTCAAGCTTTCTTTCAACGAAGAGCTCTTTTGCAAAGACATAATCACAGTCAGCCCATTCATCCCTCTTTCATCCCACAACCCGCAATTCAGTATTCCAACCGTCCTAATCAAGTGTTGCAATAGAGAACTTGGAAGCATTAGGCTTTTGCAAAATTCCTCATTTTCTCAAACTGAGATCAAAGCATCACAAAGTGCATTATCAAATCCATTTCTGATTTCTAGTTTAATTCCCATAATAGGATTATCATCCTTCAACCTAGGGAATCACAAGCTAAAAATTAGAAATTTCCCTAGTCATATCAATAGAATTTATCATTCTATTTTGATTAAGGCATTCAACAAAATTGCACTCTCCCATTTGTGATCAAAGTTGATTAAAATTTGGTACAAACATATTCCTGTTGTAACAAGATCCCGAAAGAACATAGAAGAAGATGAAAGAGAAAATCCACTTTGCAACATGGGTGATAGGGAAGAAAATCCTTTTCACAAGTTTCATACTAGAAATAATTCAAATAATGATGAAATAACTGAGGAGTTACTTCAAGAAGCAGAATAGGATCCGCAATTCCATACTCTCTTGCACAAAATTTTAGAGAGGAATAAAGAGAGATATTTTCTTTTGTTAGCCAACCAAGGAGCTAAGCTACCCTCTAATTTTGATATAGAAAAGATTAGAGAGGATCCTAAAAAAGTTGAAACCCCCCTTAATGATCTTAGTGCTCTTACTCAATAGATAAGAGAACTAAAAGGGAAAATTAAAGAAATACAAGGGGGTACAACCAAGAAATATGTTTTGGAAGATATCTGCCCATATCCCTTCGATAGGAATCTCAACATGATTCCTTTTCCAAAGCATTGTGAAATCCCAAAGTTTGACAGATACAATGGGAAAATGAATCATATTGATCATGTGAGGGATTTTCAAAATATGAGCTTAGAGTTTTCTCATGAAAATACTGTTGATGTTTTAAAATGCAACCCAGCTAGACTTTGAAATTCTCTAAGAGGTAGCCAACCTCTATATTAAAGAACCACAAAGGCTAGTGGCCAACTGACAAGATTCAGTCAAAGACTGACATCTCCTACACTACTGGCTCTATAGGACCAAGGTGGGTAAACCTATACAATGCCAAAAACTTAAATCACACATACACTGGCATTGCTTTATAAAGCAGATAATTCCCAATGAAAATATACTAAGGGAGGCATTAACAACTTCAAACTTGGCTAAATTCTCAGTAACTCAACCCTCTCTCAGCCATTGGAAAGCAGGACACACAACCAACCAAACAGTAATATTAGAATGATTTTACAATTATAAAATGTTTTTGAGATGCACAAAACTGAAAAATAGATCAGTGCCAATTCTGGGCCATGGATTCAAACACATAAAATGAATTCCCAACAAACAAACTTCAACTAGTGGATTTAAATTGCTAATGCTTTGCATCAACTATTAGTGTCTTGCACCAACAATCCTTCTCTTATTATCAATCAGATTCTCCTTATCAAATCCCATTTGCACACCTGGAATCACAATCACCTGCTCAAAGCATTTTAACCATTTCTTTGAAACAAAACAATGAACAGACAAAACAACCTCATAAAATTTGAGATGATAAACTCAAAGACACTTTGTATTATTGAATTTACATAACAAAAAGTGTACAAATATGGAGACAATCTGAAGACATTCATGAATGTGCAAACACCTTCATGATGTTATTTGCATAAACTAGTTGTATTTACCCATGAATTCAGAAAATTATAGCTTACAGACTCAAACAATGACTCATAAATTACAATTCTCTATCTACCCAACCCAATACAAAAACTCAGAACCCTTTACAATGAGAGAATGAGAGAAGATATAGAAGAAGAGAAGCAAGCAGGAGCAACTCTAAATCTGATCTGTAGATGCCATCTGGAAGCTCCATTCTCGTTGATCAAACTAAAAAGAATCTCTCATCTCTCTTCCTTTGTAGCAACAAACTCATTTCCTCCAAACTGCTCCTGCTCATCATTTCCTTGCAACTAAAAATCTGCCCATGTGGAGAATTTCATCATTCACCCAATTGTTGGCAAATACCTCTTTCCCATGTAAAACTTTGTTTCAGCTCTCTTTACTTGCTGCACATTATTTTAAACCAAATATTAAAGTTTCATAACTTTAATATTTATCCCTTTTGACTTTATTTCAATTCCCCAGCAAAGAGAAAGTTCCACATTGAAATGCTCCCAAATGATAAAATGAATATAAAATCCACTTTACTTTCCTTATTAAAATATCTCTTTCACTCTCACGTGCATTTCACCTATAGCATTTGAAATATTTGCCTGTGAAAATATTTTATTCTCCCCTTTGTTGCACTTTATATCAGCCAAAAATTTTACCTGTGCTTTCATTTTATTTTTTACCTTGTTGCATCTTAATAAAAATATTTCATTATTTTAATGAAATCGCTTACATCCCATTGAGTAAAATAAATCCTTAAGTTTATTTACCTGGACAAATACCATGTTTACCCATGCTCCATTCAATACACTGTCCACTTTCACATTTTACATTCCACTATTCTCCAACAAAGAGAATATTACGTGCAAACATTTAAAAATATTGTGCCTGGGTGAATAAAATATTTACCCATATTTCACGTGCACCTTAGTATTTCACATACTTCATTTGCCTATAAATATTTGAACTCCACCTCACAAAAGTGAAAACCAAAATATCCACCATTTAAAATAAGAATCCATCAGGCCCACCTTTCATTTAGCACTCATGTCCTTTAATATTTCATCGGGCAGATTTGTCACTTCAAATGTTTTGCTTTTGAGGCAAATGAAAGCCCTTTTTTAGACTTCAAATATCGAACCTTGCACTCCAAGAAATGCGCGGGCCCACTGCGAGCCACGTGGCTCAATCTCATGCACCTCACAAGAATTAACGAGCATGCATCTTGAATCCGCGATCCGGCAAGGAGTGGCTGAGATTTCATCTAGTCCCCTAGCTGACCGTTGATCCTTGTGCCATTCTACTTTGCCCTAATTTATTTCTTTTTTGTTCACTCTAGTTCTGCAAACTCAAGACCTTCAATCATGGTGACAACATCAATGAAGCCCTCTTTCAGTTGGCGCAAGGATTCTGACAAGGCTTCTCTATCATTTATGTCATTTGTGCATTCGAAAGGCATCAAACACAACTGACACCCTTTGTCACATCTCGATTTCTCCTTCTCGAGAGTCATGGCCCCTGGATGTTGCACCATAGTCTTCACCTTCCTCATGTGTAAATAATTCACACAGAATTCCTCTAATGCTTTGATGGATTTCATTGCCTGGCACAAATCGTGCCCAGTGCATTGGTTAGAGAGTTTCTAAAGCATTTTCAACAAATCATTTTCTCCATACATGTTTTGGAAAATAAAAATACAAACCCTCCTCTGTAGAATGGCTGTCTCACAATCTCAAATTCACCACAATGCTATGACATAATCATGTTAATGTATGGAGGCTCATCAACTACACAACCAATTGTCTCCTTCCTGAGTGAGTTAACATAGTCTTTTGGATGTATAAGTGGTACCAATCTGATCTTGTCAATTTTTAGCTTATTGATTAGATACTCTCTTACAAAGGAACCATTTAGATGCCCTATGTAGGCATTGTTTTCTCTCAGTGACTCTATGTTTGGTTGGAAACCCTGATATTGCATTCATAAACCATGAATCAATATTTAAACTATGTGGCTTACTATTACACTCACACAATTGAGTTTTATCCTCAAGATTTCATCTTGTTTGATGCATTGTAAATTGGAGATCAACAACCATGATGATTCCCACACCTGATTTGATCATTGTGACATGTACATTATAACAGTGCAAAGCATGTTGGGCCCATGTGGCCCGACTAACAAAAAAAATCATTTTCAAACAACTATTATGCTCAATTAACCTCAACACTACTTCTGAGTGCCTTTGAACTTGAAAAACGAACTGGGTCTTCATCAAAATCTATTTTCTGACAATTTTGGAAGATGGGCAAAACTGACCTAGTGGGCTCTGTAATCAATATGGGAAACTAGTCAAACGACCTCGTGAAGCAATGACAACTTGTAAACATATAGTCATTTGACCCGAGAATACAATGCAACAAAAGGCTCCAAAAAACATGTCACGAGGCAAAAAATATTAATTTCCAAAGTTACTCAATCAAACCTTTCTGAAACAGCAGCTGTTCTAAACCAATTAAAACTCATTCAACTGCCAATTTGTAAAAATAGCAAATCAACTCCTGGCGAGCTGCCATCAGAAACATAAGTTCATTTAGGTACCTCGAGCATGTGTGCAAAAGGAAACTTCTTGAATCATCACCGATCAAAAGATACTGACGCTCAGAGTTGACCTCTCTGAAATGTTGTCAGGAATACAGATGCAAAACTCAACAAACTGCATTTGGTTTCGATCTGCTAAAAATAGAAAATCAGATCATGAGGCTTTGAAAACTGACACCCAAGATCATTTAGGTATGGAGAACACAGAACATCATTCATTTTGTCATGACAATCAATTGGTTGCAAAATGCAAGCCCAAACAGGAAGCTACTTTGCAAAACAAACAATCTACAAACAACAGAACAGTGTCAAAACCCTGCAGCTTCACTTTTTGAAACTCTGTTAAAAATTATTGTGGGAAGTGGAAAACTGACACACACGTTAACATGTGTCAACAAAATATGTCTGCAAATGGGTTTGGCACAACAATCAACAGGCCTGAAATTCTGACCCCCCAAAGTGGGTCACTCAGACTGAATCTTCAGGTGCACTTCTGAAAGTGCAAAAGCAAAATTTTGAAATAGGCATCTCAGATTTGCAAAATTTGAGAGTGCCATCAGATACATACCTGATGCGGTTGTACCCATGAAGTCTAGGTGGGAAATCCATGGAGTGGCTTTCCAAAATCACTCCCCCCATCAAAACGTTTGAGGATTTAATAAATAAATTCATATCGAGCAATACTCCTACAATATACAACACCAAATAACCATGCTTGATTTTTGCAAAGCGAAACAAAAGATTGGGGAACCCTTCATCACTTTCTTGTAAAGATAGAGGAGGTTATTTTCAAGATACTCTCATCCAGTTCCTGAAAAGGAAAAGATGGAAATCTTTATAGATAGTCTAAATCAAGAAATGAGTTATAGACTCAATCTTCATTTCCCTCAATCATTTGAGAAATTGATTGAAAACACGATGACTATCGAACGAGCCTTTGGTCAAGAGAGGGACACTAAAGCTTGAAAAAGATAGTCCAAATTCGTATAATCATAACAATAACAATGATAAGTCAAGATTTTGAACTAGAAATAAGAATGTTGTAAATGATGGGGTGGTAGATGCCAACAATGTGAAAGAAAAGCCAACCATTCTCAATATATTAGGTGTTCAACGCAATAATACAAATCTTGGAATCTCAACTAACTAAGGCAATAACAATTCCAATCAGGGAAATAATGCTAACCAAGGAAACATGGACAATAATCATGGTAATAACCTCGACAACAACCAAAATTCAAACCCACCCAAATCTCAACTTTTCTCAAATCGACGGAATTTTACTCCCTTGGGCCAGTCTCTTGAATCAATTCTCAAAGAACCATTGAATCAAAATGCTATTATGTTTCCACCATAGAGAGATTATGAGCCACGAGTCAAACCACCATCGTGGAATGACTCGTATTATTGTGATTACCATAGATGTAAAGGTCATAGAATGAATAATTGCCAAGGTTTGAAAAAATTGGTTTAGGATTTGATCGATAATCGTACCATAACTGTTGAGGGACATAATGCCAACAAAGATCATCAGGAATTCAAGGACTCTCTCCCCAATTATCAAAAAGGGGAATCTTCAGGTGACAAATGGAAAAATTTGAATCATGTCTATGACACCACCATCAATCATATCTATACTAATGACCAACAAGTCAACGTCATCAAAGTCAAAGGAAAGAAGGAGTATCGAGAAGTTAATGCAACAACGAGGGGCCAAGCTAGAATAGTTATAAATGGAAGTTCATCTAAATCAATTATTCCCCCTCCAAGGAAGTACAATTTAGTCGATCAATTACAGAAGACATCGGCTGAAATTTCTATCTTGGAGCTTCTTAAGATATCTCCTGCGCATAAGAACATTTTGGAGAAATCTCTTGTTGACACAACTGTATCTCCTAATTTGGATATTGACAAATTTCAAGCCATGGTGGGACACTTGTCCTCACCCACATGCCTATCATTTTTTGAGAAAGATGACGTATACATGACTAATCCCCATAACTCATCACTTTATCTAGAATTCATGGTTCATAAAACCCAAATCAAACATGTCTTAATAGATGGGGGAGTCTATCTAAATATTTGTACTTTAAAATTGGTTCTTGCCTTAGGTTATTCTGAAGAGTCTATTGATCTGAGGAGAAAAATAACAATCAAAGCATATGATGATGATGAACAAGCTTCCAAGGGCCTCATCATGCTACCTATCAGAGTGGGACCTATTGTGAAGAATAATTTTTGTTAGGTTTTGGATCGAGACTTATCCTATAACATACTTTTGGTTCACCCATGGATCCATGAAATGCAAGCAGCACCATCTGCATACCATCAATGCCTAAAATTTCCTTATGATAGACAAGAAATAACCATACCGACAAATCATAACAACAGTCAAATTTGCTCTAATCTTAGAGCAACCTACTAGGACACCTTTGTCACACATAATAGAGAGGCTCTAGCTATTTTTGTTTCAAAGCACAATGACCAAACAAAGGAATTAATACAAAAATTCGGTACTAAGCTAAAATTAAAGGACAATAGAGTGGGAGAATATTCTTCATGTCTCTCTAATCTACCTGTTTCCCCAAGGTCACATGGTCAACCTACAACATCAACACATCAAATTATAGCAGCTTCCACGTTAGGAACACAAGCTTCATTTCCCATCACCAAGTTTGATGGAAGATCCATCAAGGCAAACACCCAAGAAAATGAGGCTGAAGATAGAGCTATTCTCGATTGGCTATATAAAGACGAGGATGAATTTGTTCAACATATCAAACTACCCACTAAGCAATATGGGAAGGGTTGTACAATAATGCAAAGAATGGGTTATGAAGGAACTGGACCCATAGACAAGAGAAAATAAGGAATTATTGAACCCATTCAACCAAAAACAACGCATCCAAAAGATAAAACTGGTCTGGGATATGGAGAAGATGTAAAATAAATAATCCAAAATAAATCCAATAAATAGATAGCTAAGACAATTTTGAGATTGTAGGAGAATTATGACACTGATTCAAATGAGTATGAATGGAATACCATTTATAATGATGAATTCTGGAGAGACAAACAGGTGGATGTTATACAAAAATATATACCCATGATCACACAAGGAGAAAGATCAAGGCCTCCACTTGACTACATACTTCAAAGCAGCCATGACTTGAGTGATGACGATTTAGTTCAAAGCGAGATGGATAATCAACAGGAGGATACCATCATAGATCTTCCCCATAGTGAAAATGATAATCATGTCATGACCTTAACCGCCAATGACCTTACCCAACCTAACGATCCCTTGCCTTTGATCCATCCTGAGCTTATTGATTGGGAACAAACTGAGCCAATTGACATCCCAACCTTCCCAGATGATGAAACTATTGTAAATTTTCTTTGTTCCTCCAACCCAAATACAGGTTCCACCAGTGATTCATAGAATCAAAATCTCAGATAGGAGAGTGCCAAGTTTCTTAGCTACAAAATTAACAATATAAAATATACATCGAATGGTGAAAACCTAAAAAATCCAATATTAGATCATGAAAAAGGAAAAATAAAGAGCGTGTCTAACGATGAAAACCTTTCAAGGGCACTGAAAGATGAGAAACTTGACACTCTCCCTGAGCACTATCAAAAGAGATCCTCCATTTTGATAGAACCAATAGAGGAAATCAATATAGTCACCATAGAACAGCCAAAGATTCTACAAATACATATGTATATATTCCTAGATTTGATCCAAACCTTATCATGCACCATTTGTCCATCATGCCAGGGGAAAAAATTGTGAAACAAAAGATCAGAAAGATGCACCCACATGTTGCATTTCTAGTGAAAGAAGAATAAAAGAAGTTGTTTGATGTAGGATTCATTTGGTCTATTGACTATGTAGAATGGATCTCCAACATTGTGCTTATGTCAAAACCACATGGATGAATCAAAATATGTACATATTTTTCGTGATCTAAATAAAGCGTTTCCAAAGATGATTTCCCTCTGCCCAACATTGACATGATTGTAGATTTGACAGTTGGGCATGCTATGTATTCACTGATGGATGGATTTTCTTGTTATAATCAGATAAAGATTGCACCTGAAGATCAAGATAATACCGCATTCACATGTCCTTGGGGAACATATTGTTGGAATGTAATGCCATTTGAACTCAAAAATGCAGGAGCGACATATCAACGGGCAATGACTACAATTTTTCATGACATGATGCACACATTCATGGAAGATTATGTAGATGATCTCTTAGAAAAATCAAACACAAGGGTGGGACATCTAGATATCTTATCTAAGATCTTTGTCAGAATGGAGAAATTTAAGGTTAGACTCAATCCCAAGAAATGTGTCTTTGGGGTTAAATCTAGAAAGATCTTAGGCTATATCATATTAGAAAAGGAATAGACGTGGATCTAGAAAAGGTCCAAGCCATCCTAGAGATGCCACCACCAAGGAACATCAGTCAGCTACGGTCATTACAAGGACAACTGTAATCCATCAGGAGATTCATCGCACAACTATCAGACAAGAGTTTTCCATTCACGCATCTCTTGCATTAAAATGTCCCATTCAAATGGGAAGACACGTGTGAAGCAAAATTCGATCAGATCAATCATTATCTAATGAGCCTACCAGTATTGATCCCACCAGTACAAGGAGAACCAATCATACTATACATTTCGGCCACATAAGTATCCCTACGGGCATTATTGGCACAAGAGGACAGAACGGGAAAAGAGCGAGCAATATATTACATGAGCAGGACATTAACAAGCCATGAAATAAATTACACCTTCATCGAAAAGGCTTTTTTAGAAATAGTGTTTGCTTCCCAAAAATTGTGGCACTATATGTTAGCTCATACAGTCAAACTTGTGGCTAAAATTGATCCTTTAAAGTATCTTCTGAGAAAAGCAACCTTAACTGGCAGGTTAGCTAAATGGGTAATGCTCCTAAGTGAGTTTGGCATTCACTATGTGGATCGAAAGGCAATAAAAGGGTGGGTCATAGTGGATTAGTTTACGAAGGAACCTCTACAAATAGATCATCCAATGCACATCGAATTTCCTGACGCCGATGTTTTCACAACAATGAACAAGCAGTCATGGACACTTTATTTTGATGGGTCCTACATGCAACATGGCTCAGGGGCAGGAATCCTTTTTGTTACATCTCAAGGACATACCATTCCAAATTCCTATCAGTTGATGTTTCCTTGCACAAATAACATAGCTGAGTATGAAGCACTGCTCATTGGAATGAGAATTGCATTGGACTAGAAGATCACAAAGCTACAATTTTTTGGTGATTCACAACTTGTCATAAATCAAATAAATGATGACTATCAAACTAAAGATGACAATTTAATGCCTTAAAAAACCATGGTAGATGATTTCAAGAAGTATTTTTTTGAGATCAAGTTCATGCAAATTCTGCAGATCGATAACAAAGCTACAGATGCCATGGCTATGATTCCATCACTATTGCAATTGTTAGAAAACCAAGCTCGATATGAATTCCTGGTGGAAAAATTGTTTTCCCCTACCTATGACAATCCTGAAACCCAAATCATTTGTCACCTAACTGGTTCTAATTCCCCTTTGTATGAAAAAATCTATGCTTATCTAAAAGATAATATTTTACCCCCATATTTGTCCTGGAGTCAGAAAAGAAACTTCATACACCAATTTGCTCCCTATACCCTAATCATTGATATCCTATACCAATGTGGTCTTGATGGTACCCTCCTTAGATGTCTCGAACATGATGAATCTGAAAAGGCCTTACAAGAGGTTCATGGTGGTATTTGTGGTACTCGTTCAAGTGGAATAACCTTAGCTAAGAAACTTTTTAGAATGGGTTATTACTGGCCGATCATGGAAAAGGAATCTTTCACCTTTGTAAATAAATGTCTGAAATATCAGATTCACGAGAATGTCATTCACTCTCCTACTCAAGAGATGCAATCCTTCACTACCACATGGCCTTCTGGTTAGTGGGGACTGGATCTAGTTGGAAAATTTCACCCCTCTTCATCAAATGGGCATAAGTTCATAATCACGACCACTAAATATTTCACAAAGTGGATTGAAGTTGTTCCTTTGACGACAGTAACCGGAAAAAAAAAATCATCTTTCATTTTGAACTATATCATATGTCGGTATGGCATTCTCAGCTCCATTATCATGGATAATGGAAGAACTTTTAAAAATCAAGATGTGGAAAAACTCTGTGAAAGATTTTATATCCAATATAGGGTCTCTACACCTTATTATCCACAGGGAAATGGCTAAGTAGAAGCTTCAGAAAAGACAATTTTGATGATCCTGAAGAAGAAGGTGAATTATGACAGCTGTGATTGGCATGTCCAGTTAAATCCAGCCTTGTGGGCATACAGAACCAACATTCGCACACTGACAGGGGCCACCCCGTACGCCTTGGTCTATGGAGAAAAATCAATCTTACCACTAGAAGTGGAGATACCCTCACTTCGAGTTTCACTAAAGGGACTCATAACTGATGAGGATTACAGAGTTTCCAGACTGCAAGAACTGGAGCTACTTGATGAGAGACAACAAAGTATAGCCAATCACTTGAAGGGTTATCAACAAATCATGTCCCACAGCTACAATCACAGAGTCAGACCATAAACATTTCAAGTGGGTGACTTAGTCCTGAAAGAAAATCCTTGCAACCAACAAGATTGAGAGAAGAAAGGAAATTTTGAGCCCAATTGGTTGGGTCCATTCATCATCATTGCAACATATGGTTCGAGAGCATATCAGTTGTCTGCACCAAAAGGGAACCTGCTTGACGATCCAACTAACAACATCCATCTGAAGAAGTTCTACGTCTGAAACATGCGAAAACAACATAAAAAGTCATGAAAAAATTCATAAAAACCATAAAATGTCCTAAAAAAAATCGTCATCAGGGTGAAAACCTGGCAAACAGGCATCCTTATGATAAAAATAAAAATAAAAATACAAAAATACAAAAATACAAAAATACAAAAATACAAAAAAAATGAAAAATGAAAATAATCGTTACCTTGATGAAAACCTGGCAAATAGGTGTCTTGGTAACAAAAAAAAAAATCACAAAATCTGAAAAAGTGCAATAAAAACAAATGGTGAAAACCTCGCAAACATGTGCTATTTGTGATTTAGTTAGCTCTTCCATCTATTAGGTTATGTTCTGCATCATTCATTCATAGTCAGTTTTATCAGCATCAAAACCATCCCTTGCCATCATATCTGCATCATGCACACAACATTTCCTTGAGACAACAAGGATTTCATCATGGCTTGATGATCATTGTTCATATTCTTAGCAATAGGTTGTGTCTAATCAGATTCAAAGTCTAACTCACTGGGGGAAATCACCTTTTGAATTTTTTTTGAGCAGATGAACGACAACATGTATCAAGTATCAGATTATCAAATCAACAATAGAATATCCAATCAAGCCTGGTCAAAAAAGCCATGAGACATAAACTAAAACAAACTGAATGATCTTAATCTGAATAAAATAATTGGAAACACTTAAAGCATAAGTTGAATTTTTGTTTTTTTAAAATTTGATGACATCATATCTCTGGAGTGGCTCAAAGATGTACTGAACTAGATTTACAAGGAAGGGATGTTATTTTTTGATTGTTGTCTACAAGTTAATTATTATTACTATGCAAATTTGTCGCGAGACATGGTTTACAAAGGTATCATTGATGATATTTCGAGATTTGCATAGGAAAAGGATTAACTTCTGTCTGTTTACGCAAGAAATATTCAAGTCATCTCAGTTCAATTATACCTCGATACTTGTATTAACTTGCTATATCAAACATCATGAAAGTTGTACTCACGACATTATCAGGGCAGATTTACCCTATGATACTTGTATTAACTTTCAACATTTAAAAGGCTCAATGATGATAAAAAAGCATAAAATTGGCTAAAAGAATGACAACAATGTGTAGTTAATTTTGCATAGTTATTTTTGCATAATTCATATAGATTGCATTCATTTTGTGGTTGTATGATATATTTCTGGAGGTTGGCAAAGGAACCAAAACAATATGTCTCTTTTGAACAAAGATTGAGTACACTTGGACATTGGAAAAAATCATTTTCACCATTAGTTTCATTTCATTTCTCTTATCATTTTCATTATCATATCATATCATTTTTATTATCATATCATATCTTTTTTACTATCATTCATTTTCATATTCATATCATTTTCAAATATCATTTTGCATTCCATTTTTTCATTATCGTTTTGCATTACCATCTTTGCATTATCATTTACATTATCATTTTCCATGTCATATCATATCATTATCAGTATTAGTCTCATGTCATTTTCACATCTTTGCATATCAGTTCATTATCATTATCAATTTTTTTACCAATAGATTCATCTCATTTTGCTCATCATATCACCAATATCATATTTTCACGTCATTCAATATCATTCATTTTATTTCCATTCATTATTATTTTTATTTTTTGCATTTATCATTACATCATTTTCATAACCATACATCGAAAAAGAATATAAAGGTATTCATTGCATACATTTCATCATTTTTGCATACATAATCAATACATTTTTCCATACATCATACATATCATCCATTTACATCATACATCATAATATATGTTGCATATTCATCAATCATAAAACATATTCATAAACACCATCATCATCATATCATGTGCATAGACATCATCATCATCATCACATCATAAGATAGATATCATCATGCAAAGATCATCATCCATACAAATGCATCATCATAATCATAAGCAACATGGCATATAGAAGTAAAAATGATACATAAACATCTATCATATCATAATAAAGGACACATGCATATCGAAACCACCATTGCATATCATATAATCTCATCAAATAAATGTCCAAGGGTACAATGATATCAAATGTCCAACAGAGATACATAAAATGTGACAAAAATAATGTATACAAAATCATCACTGAGGGGCATCTGAGTGAGGACCATGACTGTTGCTGCCACCGGAAGTAGTAGGTCTCATCGGATCTTTGCCACCGGTACCCCCTATCTCTCGTCTGACTAGTTGCCCTACACTCCTGGTGGCACTCCTAGAATGTGTACGGGAGTGTGTGCAAGATCTGGTACCTGAATGTGTGTAGGCTATCCTCTGCTTGAGGGGTACCACCTCAATATATCTCATCCGGTAATACTCGACCTCCCGAGTAGTCTCAAGTCCCTCTACCACAACCTCTCTGATAGAGGTACCCTGCACTGATCTCAACAATCTCTTAGCTATTCCCTCTTCCTGTTGGTATCGTTGTTTGAAACTGTCTCTCTCTGCAACCAGCTAAGCTATATGTGGGTTTGGGGGTGGTGGTTGTGCCATATGTACCTATAACTATGATATGGTAGCCTGTTCCTATGCTAGTTGGCTCTAAAGAGCCTATACCTGTGTCTGCAATGTGTCAATCTATCATTGTTGCTCTCGGGATGGAGCCCTGATGGTAATGTGTGAGGGACCTATAGTTGGTTGCTCCACTACCCTCACTATCCTAGGCCTAGTCCTAAATAGAACATCAAAGAAGAATTTCTCTCCACCACCCCCATCATCCCCATCATCATCATCATCATCATCATTGTTTTCCTCCTCCCCCTCATCTCTATCAATATCCATGTCCACACCACCACCCACATCCTCTCCTCCTCCTCTGGCAGGCTACTCTACCTGTGCCCTAGCCTACGCTTGTACCTGTGGCTATCAT
The DNA here is from genome assembly GCA_007115665.2 of Sequoiadendron giganteum. Lineage (NCBI taxonomy): Eukaryota > Viridiplantae > Streptophyta > Pinopsida > Cupressales > Cupressaceae > Sequoiadendron > Sequoiadendron giganteum. Next base: position 463,395,939 of record CM021102.1, read on the forward strand.
CATGCCCACTATAATGCTAGTCCATCTAATAGTGGGGCAGGCTCATCGGGAATCATCAATCTCAGAAATGGATGTCTGTAGAAGTATGCAACACACTCCTCTATCATCTAGGCATCCAAAATGTTCAGCCTGTAGTCCCAAAATTTTGGCTATAATCCCAAAAAAATTCCTTAGCCACCTGATATGGTATAAATGGGCCCCACTCAGCCACATCCTCCCATCATCTGGCATAATGGGCCACACCCTATGGCATCATCTGCACTCAGCCAAACTATCTAAGAACCTGCATAACCAAAAATATCTCAATGATAAAGGGAGTCCTCTTAATCAAATATCTATTTATGCCATAGTAGGTCAGCTGAATTTCATTTGAATCCCAGGGCTCACAGTCAACATACGGCCTCCAGATCACTGTATCCATGTCGTTAAGAACTCTCCTCCAGTATTCCAACTTTCCCAGCTTAGGCTAGACAAGTGGACCAGTCTATGCATAAACATATGGTCGGCTTATGGGACAATCTCTCCCTACAAAGGGGCGGGTGATAGCAATATGCTCTCACACCCAAATCTATAGAAGCATCACCCCAGAAGATATACTCTTCCCACCTGTATATACCACCTGATGTAGATCGTGGTATAGGTGGGCCAACATGCATGAGCTCCATGCATATCTGGTCTGATGGAGGGTCATGTCCTCTAGAATCTGACCCCAATCAATCGACAGTTCCTTCAACCTACGGTCAAGGCATAGGAAACCACAAATGAAACTAGCCAAAACAGAAGGAAGTGGGACATAACCCTCGACCATATCCCTCCAAGGGATCTCATAACCATAAATGTGTGGATCCTAAAATACTCTTCGTAGGGCATCGGTCCCCCCAATCTCCTTGTGATCCAACCACTGGGATCCCAAGAATCCTGTACACATCCTTAGGTGTAACTATAATCTCTCTGGTGGGAAAGTGAAAAGTATTATGCTCACCATGCCATCGCTCAGCTAAATCAGTCAACAATTCCATGTTGACACTATACTATGGGATCCTGAGAAGTGAACCCAAACCACATCTAGAAATAACCCCAACCTGCTGGGACAATTCAGGAATTATCTCCCAAGTGCGGGGAAATCTCTCTGATCTGGAGCATTCTAAAATACTCCTATACATCATATCAATATCAATCAATCAAATCATTAGAAAAGAACATCAATCACTCATCAAGCATTCATGCGAAATCATATCAGGCAAGCGAATCATATCATCATTACTATTTTTTTTTCATTTTGGAAAGCAAATTTATCAAAAGAAAATCAATCATTACTATTTGTTTTTCATTTCTAAAAACAAATTTATCAAAATCAACATCAACAACATATCATATTAGTCCATCTATATTATTTATTTTTCATCAAGCATGCAAACAAATTTATCAAAATCAATCATCATTTCTATTTTTTTTTAATTTCGGAAAGCAAATTTATTAGAATCATCATCAAATCAGATCATCATCATTTTACTATTTGTTTTTCATCAAACATGAGAACAAATTTATCAAATCATCATTAAAATCAAGTCAATTATTCTTGATGCTACTCAAATTTATCAAATCAGTTGTCTAATATAGCAACAAACATCAAGAAATCATCAATTGATCTTCAAACGATCCAAATTAGCTAAATTTCATGGATGCGCTAAAACAGACCATCAATGCGCTAAATCAACAAATGCGCTAGTTTATCCATGGATGCACTAAAATAGAGGGTAGATGCACTAATCTATCATATGAACTACTCTATCAATTCAATGTGCTAAATGATCAAATCTATGCGCTAATCTAGTCAATGTGCTAAAGCCATAAATCTATAAGCTACTTGATCATCCTATGTGCGAGCTTTAGACCTATTCGCTAATCTATCAAACCTATGCACCAAATCAACCTATGCACTAATCTATCAGCTAAATGCGCTGCTCTGTGGCGTCAATGTGATAACCTAGATGCGCTATTCTACATATACTATGTGCTAAAAGAACCCTCGCATGCACTAAAACATGTTTTTATGCGCTAAAACAAAAATTTCAAAATTTCAAAAATCCAAAAACATGCAAAATTCAAGCAAAAATTCACAAAGAAAAGTTTCATAATCTTATCAGAGGTCCATACGCGACTAGTCATTGATGACTTCGAACTCGCTCAAATCTATGATGCTCGTAGTGGATCGACATCTTGATTTCTCCTCTCGCAGAGCTCTGTTTTCACCAAATGCAACTATTCAAATGACAAGGACTTTTACCTTTTTCCACCTTTTAAGGGGGTAAATAAGGTAGGGTTATTTTTATTTTTTCACCACACGGAGCGCTATTTCAAGAGATAAATCGGCGAAGCTGCATCAAATCTTTCAAAATCTTCTAATCATCATCAAAATCTTCAAACTCGCGATTTATCTCCTGAGGGGGCATATAGCATCATCAGTCAATTTCTCAAAGTCAAGGGAAAAAATTTCGTTATCTGAATTTTTCTTTGAAGCAATGCGTAAAATACATCACTTCAAAGAGGGACAAAATGTATACATCTAAAAATGGTCACATTAAATTAAGCTTGATAATTAATTAAATATGAATTATTTAATTAATCTTATAAAGTCATCTACATATAAATAAATTTAATTATTTATTTATATCGCTCACTTTCTAACTCTTCTAATTTAATTAAATAAATAAGTTTATTTAACCATTACCATCTTCCATCTTTCTCTTAATTAATTAAATAAATTTTATAATTTATTTATATTAATTATCATAAGTTTGAATTTTAAATTCAAATAAGAATATTTCTCTAAATTCCTTCTCCACATTTAATTAAATATTCTAAATATTTAATTAAACACCTTTTATCCCCTTCTCACACATAATTAAATATTAATTATGGAAACTTCTAAATTCATTGTCACATATAATTAAATAACTTAATTATTTAATTATAGGATTTATCTTCAACTACCAACTAACTCCTCATAACTAAAATGGACAAATGGCAACTTTCCTTCATTTTTGAATGGAAGAGGTTGTGTAGGAGGAAACATTCCCCATATTTCTCTCTAGCTTCCATCTTTTTCTCAATTTCCCAATCTCTCACCGTTCATCTTGACAGGCTTGATTTCAACCATAGATCTTTGCCAACTAGGCTTTTTCCTCCAAAAGTCTATAAATAAAGCCTCTTTGTGCTTTAAAAAGGATCTTAGATCTAGCGAATATAGCATGAGCATTATAGTTGCATTATCCAGCATTTAGCAATCTTATTTTCTTGAGCATAGCATAACACTTTAGTTTCATATCTTAGCTTAATCATATCATTTAGCATAGGAAATGCATGTTGCATAATCTCATTCTCTAGGTCATCATTCTGCCAAACTACTACTTACACAATTTGAGAGCCAACAGCTTACAATGAATCCTTGGAGATAGAGGACAATGGGGCATCTTTGAAGAAACTATTGTATTTAGAGTTTGCTTGTCTCTAACTTTCATTTCTTTAATATAATGTTGCATTGGTGTGTTTTTTTAACTGTTTAGCTTATTGCACTTATTCACACACACAGATAGCTTGAAGTGGCATACATTGCCTTCTAGTACTTCACCTACAACTCTCTCATCTTTGTCATCATCCCATACACATTGATTGACATTTTAAAAATCCTTCATATATTCTGTGCAAAATCCCATGGCCTTTTGCATCGAATATCCCTTAGACATGTTGCCTTCTGATTTTACCCTAGTACGGACATTTTTTTCAAAACCTTCATATATCGTTCTATAGGATACATCCATCTCATTCTTACTGGGCCACAATGCTCTAGTTCATATTCTAGATGTATCAAAAGATGCATAGAAATGTTAAAGATTGCTGGTGGAAATTATCGTTCCAATAGACAAAGGACTTCAACAACCTCCTCCCTCAAACTATCAAAGTTTGAAGGATCTAATACATGTAAAATCATTCTCTTTAATATAAGGCCCAACCTTATAATTTCTAATCTCGGCCCCTTTTCCAAACTTAATATATTTACCACAATAGATAAAATATTCTCAATTATGACATGATAGTCATGGGTCTTGAGGCCTCTTAAGCTATTAATGTTAGTTTGGCTTCTGATGTTGCTACTTACATATCCAGTGGGAAAGTGAGTTTGAGATATCAATTATAAGAATTGTGCATGTTGTTCCTTTGTCCAGACATAAGGAGCGCTGGGTTTTCTATATTTTTCAACCCAAATATTTCAACGAATCTTTATTTCTCGAAAGTCTTCAAATGATGAAATAGTATCAAGAGCACCAAATAGAGTTTCTATAATAGCATAAGCTATATTTTTCTTAGTATGCATAAAGTCAATAGTATGCCTAATGGCTATATCCTTAAAGTATGGTAACTTATAAAATATGCACAACCGTTTTACACCGCTTTCATTACATGGATCATATCAACTGCCAGCAATCCCATTATTTTCAATAAACGACATTCTTTTTTGTCAATTCTCAACAATGTAATCACCTTTTATTAGCAATGGTGCTTCACGATTCTCTTCTTGACCATTGAAACATGTTTTTTGTCGATGATATGGATGATCCATTTTAAGGTAAGCACAATGTCCACAATAAATACACTTATGCAAACTTCTTGAGTGCTTCACAAAATCCTCAAAGTTGCAAGCAATACATCCATGGTATCCATGAACAGAGAGACTAGACAATGTGCAATATGCAGGAAGATCATGAATCATAAACAATAAGGAAGCTCTTAAAGTGAATTCTATTGAATGACCATCTCTTAAAGATTGAATTGCTTCAATTCCTTTCCACAATTCCATTAGCTCATCATATAATGGCTCTAGATAAGCATCTATCGTATCTGAAGTCACACTTTTCTTTCCTAGTATAAACATTGGTCATTTAGTACTTTGATCTGAGAATGGGTTCACCCCATCTAGAGCTAAATCCAACCTTATATTATGAGGATCTTGAGAAAAATCAGGCCATTTGTTATCAAATTCCATCTACGTCTTAGAATCAGGCACATGTCGTTGTTTTCCATTAGTGCTCTTATTTTGGGCATGCCATTGCATAATTTCAACAAAGTCTCTGCACCTATACATTCAGATCAATCATGGGATTATCAGAAAGTGGCAAAGAATCTTTCTAGGAACCACAACTGATCTCAACCCTTGGCTATGCCTCAATTCATGACATTTCAGAAATTCACTCTCATTTGCAAGATTTTTGTGAAATAATACACAACCATTCACACATGTGTGGATGTTTTCATACCCCAAGCCAATATTACCGATTTTCTTTTTACATTGACTTCATTTTGTTGGAAATTTGGAGTCAGTTGGTAAGAATGAACTTAATACTGCCAATAACTGATCTACACTCTCATTTGTCCAACCATGCACCAATTGCAAGTTAATAATTTGAAGGATTCTTGTCAAATGACTTAACTTGCAATTAGCATACATAGGCTTTAAAGCATCATCCATTGACTTGGCCCAATCATCTTTTAGACCCTCATTCAACATTTTATCAACTTCAAACCATTCGTCAAACATTTTCATCTCTTCAGCTATGTTTGGTGTCACTTCATCTATATTTGTTGCCTCTCCATCTCTCATAGTTTGACATTATATCATATCTTCATAATAATTGTAATCCCAAGGGCTTATACCAGTATTCCCATATCTTATCATATGTCGATAAATCATATTTCTTTTTTTCACCTTTCCACCAAGACAATTTTTACATGGACATGGATATTTATCAATGTCCCTCTCATCAGCTACTCTCTCATCATATGCATGATAATGATCTGTAGTCAACCTTAGATGCTCATCCATATATAATATTGTGCATTCTCATATAATTAGTTTCTAATTTAAGGAAAAAAACATAAACCTGAAAACAGAGATGCCAAAACATTGTTGAAAGTAGTCACTTTTAGTACAAACCATAACAGAAAGAAGATGATATAATGAGTCATTGTTCTGAGATCTATCTTACATTCATTTGAAGTTTACCTACTGATTATGGAATATGCCCGTGTTTCCTATCAGCTTACTTTCGACAATGAGGGTTTCCAATTACCTATGAATTCACTATAGAGGGCCTTGCTGACTTCAAATTTGTTAAAACAAACTCTGAATTCCTTGCCCGCCTTTTCAAAAGTCTCCAAGTCCTATCCAAACAAGCTTTATCGCCCATGCAAGTGCTTCAATACCTATCCATGAGAATAACAAATTTCAACAACAATCCAATTTCATTCCCATGCCAACAATTATACATTTTACAAGTTGTCTGACTTATAAATATAGACAAGTTGTTGGAACCAAAATTTTCATACAAAATTCTAAGGAATTTATCAATCAAAATATGAAATTCCCAAATATCATTTCATAAAAAGTCACATTATCACCATCCATAAAGTCAATTTTTCCATTTACCACAATAACACTACTATATTGGCCATCCCTCATAACCCACACATCATACCTCTCTACCACAGCTCATTACCAAGCAACTCACGGTATGATGGTAAAAGGAGTCACTACTATACATCGTAACCTTCACCCTTTACTGCTATACCTTAGGGGGTCAAGATATAGTATGTGGTAGAGTGGTATACTACAGAGGAGCACTAAGAAGACACCACGGTACCACAAGAAAGCAAAAGGTGATCCACAGTAAGGCGGTATATTGAATGTATGTACTAAGGGGGCACCACGGTACTGTAGGGTAGTGCAAAGTGACATGTGGTAGTGTGATAAATCATCCATTGGGTCATTTAAAAGCATACCAATCACATCAATCAACATCAAAATACAAAATTGAGCTCAATATAAAGATTTGAATTGTGCGAATTTATGAGTCAAAAGTAAATGCATCTCGGTGTTAAAATACATGAAATAAGTTGATATATTTCATTCACAACAACTCAAACCAAGTTGCGAATGAGCTCAAAGTATGAAAGTAAAGGGAGTTATTCAAGGAGAATTATATCACCAAGTAAGCTTTTCTCATCACTCTCTATGAATTTCATAAAATGGTACCAAAGAAGAGTGAAGTAGGAATTCAAAAGGATGAGGCCAAAACTAGTAAACCATCATTGCAATCCCTATTGCTTTCCTTGTTGTCTGGTTCAGTGGACAAGGGACCTAAGAAAAGTTTAGGAGACTTAGCCCAAAGCTATAGGGACCCCATTATGCCTCAGTCAGGTTGGAACCTCTATTGGTACTTCTACCAAAAAAGGAACGACAAGGTTCTAACATCAAACCCATGGACCCTAGATTTGGCTAAATTAATTGTCCCTAATATTTTCATTGATATTCAGCTAATCAAATCCCTTTCTAGGAGCTACCATGCCCCAACCAAAATTATTAGGCTTCTAAATGGTGGGTGCTTAGTTGATGTCTCAAGAGATTCTATCATCAAGTGTTTTAACCTGAATAAACAAGCCATAACAAAGGTGAATTTAGTGAAACTGGAGTAGGAGTATAAGAGGTTGAGAAGAACATACTGAAGTGATGAGGTCCCCCTACACATGAAGAGGGGTGACAATAACAGAATACTCCCCATCCCTTCCTCTAAATTAGATCCTTTCCCAGTTTTAGAATTTTAGATTTATTTCAAAAACACTCATCATGCATTATGTCAAGTCTTGGGAATAGATGCAGAGGAACACATGTCAATGGAATTGATGAGAATGGCCATGATAATTCAGCATTCTGATTCAAATGTAGAGTTTTATTTTGCATCTACAATTGAGGATAAAATACATGATGGATTTATGCAAGTTAAAGAGGTTAAGACTCCTATTACCTTTAGGAAATATTTTTTATTGTGTCATTTAATCCTGTATCAAAATGAAGTGAAATCGACTAAAAGAATGAAATTATGTACACAAGATAGCTGAGTAAGACTCCCTACGTAGAATTGGTGTTATATTTGGGATAGAAGATGTACAAAATGTGATTTTGTAGTATTTTGAGATGATTTTTCTGTTACATTGATAGATGCCCTTGGTTACCAAACTCCAAGGTTACTTGAGTCATTGATGAAAGTAATGAGGCTTGTACAGTATAAGATAGACTAGAGTTTTACTCATAATTATGTTGATTGGGTCCTTATGCCACAACACACCATTATCAAATTATACAGGTGCAACCAAGCACCACATATCTTGCCCAAGTTTGTACCTGCAAGGGTATGTTTTCTAGAATTCATGCGAAAGATGCTTTGGATGGAACATGATTTGATGAGGAATCAAAGGAAAGGAACATTTTTGCTTGATTTGATAGTATTTGAAGAATTGGGCATTGGATCTGATATGCTGGAATAATTGCAGAGGTTCATGAGGGTTAACTATCCCCTCAATTATGGAAAAGAAAGAGTGTGTGACTCAGAGGTTCATATCAACATTATTAGAATAACCTTGTTGATAAAGAGGGCTATATCAAATGAGTTTGACCTTGAGGAGGATGTTACATGAAACTCGATGTATTTTGTTGATGTAGTGTAGATTAGAAAAAGGTGGATAACAATGATGAAGTGGGAAAATTAGAAGAAGGAGAAGGATAAAAGTTTCAAAGGGATTTTTACTGACGAACCTAACCGCCTGAAAAGGATGTAGATGATCCTTGATAAATTTGATGATTTATACAAAATGGCCCAAGATGGGGGTTGATTCTACTCCCCACACCTCACCAACCATCACATGAGACATCAACATCATGAACACCACCCCCATCACCTACACATCCATCCACTTTATCTCCTACTCATGAACCACAAGCTAAAAAATAGAAGATTGAGCCATTGGTTCAATATGAATCAAGTGATGATGAAAAAGAAGAAGCAGTCATAGCTCTGACTGAAATGAAGGATGTAGCAAATGTTACCAATTTTTTTCTATAGCTCAAACGGGAGTTGACTTAAATACTGTTATATTTAAAAGTGAAAATGCAGTTATTTTTGAACATGTTTGAGTGCTATTATACTTCATTTTAGTTCATTAAGTGACAGTTATGCTTCGAAAAGAGGAATCAGAGTTTCAAAAGTTGTTATTCAATGCTTTACAGTCAAATGAAGTATAGGATTGAGCATTAAACAATAAATATTTTCAAATGCTTTCATTTATTTCATAAAGTGATTCATATTTACAACATTTCATTTGATTGAGAGAATTCAAATGCTAGTACAAATTTGCATTGAGATGCATTTTTTCTTTTCCAAATGAAAAGCAAAACGAATGAAATCAAATATCTACATAAGCCATGGATGTGACTATCACGATGCATCATAAACAACACACTACACTATGGAAGATGCATAAAAGGGAAAAATCACATAATCACAAATATAATCATCATTGCCTGATTATAGATGACCGATGCAAAAGTGGTGTACCATTTGTCTTCTTCAAGCTCCGTTGACCTGTAGGAAGAAAGAGAGGGATGTCAGAGGCTCTGACTATGAATATACCTATATAAACCATCAACGATAATGTCGTATGCTACTAATCATGCACTAAAACAATCAAGGAAAGTGCAGAGACATGAGCTGAAGGAGAAACATCAACATCATGATATATTGTTTTTTTTTATGCTAACACTGTTTGTTTCCTTGTGCGGGTATAGGAAAAGCCATGTAGTTGTTTATCTTTTGAAGACCAAGCATGTGGGGAAAAATGGGCTCCCACAAGGGTAGAGCCCGACATGCTGCCCTTATATGTCACAAGAGGGCCGAGAAAGGAAGATGCAATCAGCATGCTCTTATGAGCTCTACAACTGAACAAGTGATCGAACTACCATGCATTTATAACAATCAGATCAACATATAGAAGTGGAAATTGCAAATGAATGCTAATTGGACAGCCTATTTTAGCTGAAATTATCAATTTGTTATGTTTTTGAGCTGTTGTTTTAAATATTGTTTTGTTGTCTTTAAGACTGTTCACTTTGTAGTGTTGTTTCATATTTTCTGTTTTGGAACAGCAGTGTCCTATCTTTTAACAATGATAGTGAACAATGCAAGTTATGGGGGTTATGTCAAGAACAGGTAAATACATGAAGAGTTTGTTGCCAGAATAAATAGAACAGATAAAATACATGAAGAGTGCCAGGTAGAAGAGCATACCTTTAAAGGGAAATCAAGCATGGAGAGATGTGAAGAGTCTCATTTTCCCATTAGAATGAAGGATTACAAAGATCAATACAATGACCAGTCACCAGTTGTCTAATTAAGTGAAGCAAATGACTAACAAAACAGTCAATTTCAGTTTGGTCGAGAATCTAAAATGCCTCACTGTTTTGAAAGGAGGACCATCATAATTTATTGTTTTGGATATCTGTGTTGTTCTATCAGTCAATTGTTTTGTCACTCAAACTATATCTTCAAAAAAACTAAAATTATCAGGTAGTTTTTTGAGGATTCATATACATAAGGATTAACTTCAGAACAAACAACATGTATACTTTGGACATGGTATGAATGAGGGTTTGGAGTGCATAAGAGACAAACTAAACAAGTAATTTACAGTTTAGATCAAGAAGTTTATGTGTGCAAGGAAGAAATGGCATGGAGATGACAATTGAAAATATAAACAAAGGATACATTTTCAGAATCTCATGAACCCGTGTGATGGCTTTCAATAGTTACGCAAAAGGTAAATATGTGCTCTCATAATATTATACACCCAGGTGGGGTTTTTTGCAAAAACAGAATTTACACAGTGTTTCCATGGTCAAGTTGATATATATAAAGGAAAATACATTCAGAAAGTTATTTTCTTCACAAATAACAAATACCCGCATACAGATTTTTGCTTAAAAATATATTTTATTCATATACAGAGATACCCACATGGGGTTTTCACAAGGAATACAGATTTACCATCATTTTGCAGTTCACCCATATGGGGGTTTTAAAAATAAAGAAAAAACAGTGTAGTTTTCAGAATACCCACATGGGTTTCTACATTTTAAAATAGAAATACTTGAAAATGCATGGGTCAAGCCCAGTGGGGAGTTGCAGTGATTGTTTCATCAAACAAGGAGAGCCACTTTCGAGTTTTGCATGGGAGAATGGAATCAAAGCACAGTATGCTTGGAGTTTGATTTTCTTCATATGGAGATTCATCAGTCAACTAATAACATGTCGCGGCCTATCAAGGAGATAATGCACAGTTTTTCATAAAAAACAAGCTTCAACTTAAAGAACTCATGGCGTGGCCAGTCAATAGGCTTGCATTTCTCTAAGAAATAACAATCATTTTGCAGAAGATAAAGCTCGTAAGCTTTAGTGTGAGAGAGAAAAATACAGAGAAAGAGTGCAGCAAGGAGGAACTTACCATTGTGTTCATTGTTCAAGAACCCACAGGTCACGCCCAGCTCATTTTTGAGCTCACAGTGTGTGGGTCAATTTCACAAGTGGTACCCAAGGTGGACATAGAAAAGCATAGAGATAAATGATGCAAATAAATTCAGAGAATAATGGAGGAGAGGCCACGGCCGTTATGGCATGTTTTAGCTTTCAAAACAATGGAGAAGCCATCAAAATACAAGGAAAGCAACTTACCAAGCCTATATATGGATGATTCGACCAAGCTGAAGATAAAAACCGAAGTCTCCAAGCACCCCAAACTGTCAAACCCTAGTTCATGGCGGCGACTCTTGCAGAGAGTTTCCTCTCAAAAGACATAGGGTGAAATGATGCGAAATACTAGGGCTTGTTTGGAGTTTTGATCTTTAGGGTTTTCCAAGTCCCTAGGTCGACTTTAGGGTGGTTTTTTTAATTTATGAATATTGAAATAATATGCTATGATGGTCGACTAGTGAAGGCTAAGGCATTTCATTCTATAGTCATACCTTGGGGATGGCTTCATGCCTTAGTCACATTTTTGATTAATTTTTTAGAAATTAATTAAACTGTTTTGCCTTAGGGATATAAATCAAATGAATTTTATGGAGGGTCAATAGGTCAATATGCCTTAGGATTAAGAATAGACTTAGGGCTTATTTTATTTTTTATTGTTTTTAGAGAAAACAATTAAAATATGTAAGGAGTATTGTAATTTTATGATTTTTTATAGAAAAATCAAAGCTTGTGAAGGAGATATAAGGTATTATATGCAAAAGATTTTTAAATCTTTAATTGTAAAATTGAATAATTATGAAACTGCATCATGTAAAGTAGAAGCAAAGCAATGCTTTATAAATTGCTTTGTTTTCTTGCTATTTTTAGTAGTTAAGCATTGACTTTCTTCTTGGTCGGATTGGAGTTTTTAGTTTGAGAGATAAGGTGTTTTTCTTGCTTTAAAAGCAATTTTTTTGCTTTTTTTTAGAAGCCTGACAATTGATGCATGCAAAAAGTGTGACTTTCCACTTTTATGCCGACTTGTTGCTCAGTTTTTGGGACCTTTTCCCTGAGCTTTTTTCAAGAGCTCGGATTAGGGTTTGAGACATATATCTTTGGAGAAAACTTAGGGTTTTATAGTTCAATCTATTTTTTGCTCTTACACATTTCTGAGCTTGAAACTGTTTTGTACTCATTTGAGATTATTCTTGGCATACTCCTATAGTGAATAAAAAACATCATTCCTACCTATCATTTTGTGTCCATTTACAGTTACAGTTTGACATTTATCTTGTGATTTCAGTGTAAGAAGTCCTTGTTATGTCCTAGGTTGTAGTTTGATGCAGAAAAGTGCAAAGATACAAGTTGCATGTCATGTTTTGAACAAACCTTCATGCAAAGTAGTTATGTAAAATTGTTCTTGAGAGGTTGTGAAATCTTATTGGTTTTTTTAGCACGGTTTGTGAGGAAAACCTAGAATAGTCATTAGTTCATCATCCAATATTAAAAATCATTTCAAAATCATAGGTTTTTAGGTTTCTATTTTTCTCTTTATCCTTTTCCAAAGAATATTTTTAGAATAGGATCATCATACGGAGAACCAGCTCAATCTGCAGATTCTCTTTCCTTATAGATCACCCACGTCTAGAAAGAGTTTCAATGTTGCAACAAATAGTCTGATTTTTTGCAAATCTGACGGGGTGCATATCTGATTGCTAACAGTTTTTGGCACGCCTAGTGGGACAATCTGAAAATTAGTTTCAGAGAATTTTAATTTCTAAAAAAATTGTTGTTTGGTGTATGCAACAGGTTTCTTAGCCTTTTGGAGGCTTGTTCAATATACCTGGCGACTCCGACTTCTGATTTTTTTTACATGCAGACCTAGTGCAGCCCGCGCATGAGAAAGGTACAAACCAGATCAAGTGTTGCATCTTTTTGATACCGATAGCTATCCCCACCACAAAGAGTTGGTAGAACAACAAGGAGGTTTTTTGAAGCACCAATGAGGTCAAAATCAATGCCTCCTATTTTCAGTTCTCTAGTTTTATCACCAGGAGTACCAGTTCCAATATCATAGATACCGCCAATGGCAGCACCAAGGCAACATCCATTTGCGCATTTGAATGGAGGCAGTCTATTAGATATCGCTCAACATGACGATATCCCAGTTGCAGTCCTGAGAAGCTTGCCATTCTTCACTAGAGAAGATCACACAACACCGGTGGAGCACATTCATGACATGTCTACCTTATTTTTAGTTTACAACATCACACAGGAGAACGTTGCGTTAAGGCTCTTGGTTGCATCGCTCAAGGGTAAATCATTACAATGGTTTAGAGGCCTCGCAACCAGCTCTATTGCAACATGGGATGCACTAGGTAATGGTTTGTACCAATTTTTTGTTGATAAATCTGACAATCTGTCTCTGGTAGAACAGTTGAGCACAATTCAGAGAGCACTGCGTGAACACTTGGCAAATTTCAATCATCATTTTCAGAGAACTTGGGCCTGAATTCCTGCAACGGTAAGGCCTTTACCAGCTCACACTTTTCTATTTTACTTGAAAGCTTTGAACTGTAATATTTCAGTCATGACCCAGTCTATGGGTGGGAATACGCTCCCTGATGCTTACGATATCGCCATTAGAGCCGAAAGTTGTCTTATTCAGGCTAGAGGTATAGCTCCTAGACCTCCTATGCCACTATTTCCTGAGATACAGCCACCTACCCCTACTGCTTTACCTCCCTTAGCTAATGTTCCCACTGTCCCAACAATAGGTTATCAAACCGTAGCACAGCAAATTGTTGCTCTAGCCCAAAACCAAGAAATCCAGGAGATTAAGAGTATACTCAAGACCTTCAGGAATGATCTTGTGAGCATTAAGAAGCAAGCAAGTCACGAACATAAACCCTATCAAGCCACTTATCAACAGAACCAACCTAATAGGCCTACTTTTTAGAATGATTACCTGGGCCAGAAGAGAAATTTTAACCCAAGACCCTTCCAGCCATACAACCCAAACACAACCAATTTGTCAAAGGAGCTCGTACCTCAGAATAATATCGCCCAGGATTGCGATTGGTGTTATCCATGCAACCAACCCCATAACCAATCAACATGTGATAATGGCATGCGAAATCAGGCCTTAATGGTTCAAAATAGTTATGCAAGTTCATAAAGTGTTTCAAATCAAAGCCTAGAACAACAAGAAGGTTTTGAGGTCTCATTGCCAAACTGGTAGAGTTCTGAGTTTTGTGGCGTGAATGGCCAGGATCAACAAGTTTCTCCTATCGAAGCCAACACAAGATCGAAAAAGAGAGCAATGGATCTAGGACAGCAAGCTGGAAGTTCACAACAGTAGCCTACGAAAGATAAGCAGCATGTTTCTACATCTAGTACTAATGCTACAACATAATCCAAGGTGCAGTTTTTACAAAAGGGCCAAGAGATACCTGGAAAAGAGCAGTCAAAGACACATTTGCAGCCCTTGCAGAAGCAGAAAGATGTTGTTGTCACAAAAAACCACCAGCAGGTAAATGCTACTTCTTTTAATATTTTTGAACACCTCAGAAAGACTACTGTCAGCATGTCTGTATTAGATGCTTTGCACATCCCAGGTCAGAAAATTTTGCTGCAAAATGCTTTAGCTGAGTTGTCTATTACTGATGATACTAATCAAGGTGCTACCAAATTTGTGTTCACTAACAATTTGGAAGGTAAAGGTGAGCAGAAAGGTAAGGAGGTAAAGCCTCCCCTGTTTTATTTGACTCTGATCATTGGGGATAAATTATTGCATAGTTGCATGGTTGATTATGGCGCAAGTAGCTCTGTCATGCCTAGAAAATTAGCTAATGCTTTAGGTCTCGTCTATGAACCCAACCCTCAGAAGGGTGTAGATTAGTTAGATGGGTTTGTTGTTAGAACTGCTGGTATAGTAAAAAAATTAGCCCTTACCTTGCACACATCCCCTAGTTTTGCGATTCATCAAGACATACATATAATCAATTTGCCACCACACTTTGCCATTTGCCTATCAAGGGATTTTACAGCCAAGTTGGGGGATTTCTTGTCATCTGACTGGTCTCATCTATTTTTTAGAATAAGGTATAGTACAAAGGTAACCATAAAGTCTGAGCCTTTAGCCAAAGACCACATCGAACCATACGTTTCGAGCCCTATAAACGCTAACCTCTGCGTCACCCCTGTACTGGAGGAGCAAACCATGACATCAGCCCACCAAACCCATGTAGAAAATATAAATCTAGAAGAATGGGCAGCTGAAGATCATGAGCTTGATCCTTTGCAGCATACAGATGAGGTAGGGTTACGAGTTTACATGATTCATGAACCTGATTCTGATATGCCCAATCTGATTAAAAGGGAAGTATAACTTGCAGGGCAGGAAAATGAACTTTGGAAATTCTATTTTGATGGTTCGAGGAGCAGTGTAGGTGTTGGTGGTGGGGCCATGCTGATTTCACCAGAGGGAGAAAGATATTATTCTGCCTTTAGATTTGCATTCATTTATACAAACAATACATCTGAATATGAAGCACTTGTACATGGCCTAGAATGGGCCCGAAGAAGAGGTATTAAATGTTTGTGTGTTTATGGTGATTCTGAGTTAAATGTAAGTCAGGTCAAAAATCTAAATGCTACAAAAAATGACTTGCTTAAGAAATACAAGCATCGTGTATGGGATTTAATAGAAGACCTTGATGTTTTTAATATTTGTTCAGTTCCTAGAAATGAAAATAAGCATGCAGATAGGCTTGCTGCTATAGGGGCTCAGTTTGATATTCCAAATGAAATTCACAAAGTAGAGGCACATCAATATGTAAAGATAATCATCAAACCTTCTGTTCCTGACAATAATGTGAGTTGGTAGGTTTTTGATATCGATGAGCAAATTGTAAATTTTGTAATTGTTGAAGCTGAGTTTGCAGAACGAAACCAGCAAAAGTGGCAGCAGCAATATGACAATCAGATTGTATAGTTGAGGACCAACAAGTTGCTAAGGGGTTTGGTGACTTTTGAATCTGCATTCAACTCAGATGACCAAATGAGGAGAGACAAGTGCAGCCTGATTGTTAAAGAGGAACACTATGAAGTAGTCAAAATCTTCAAAGGTAAGCTTCTCAAGCTGGGAAAGGTATGTAATAAAGAGGAACAGTAGGAGTTTGTTCTGTTATGTCAGAAATTTAGTGGTATTTTTGCTTAGAAGTACAAGGATTTGAAAGGGTTTGACCCAGAATTAGCCCAGCATACTATTGAATTAGAGCCTGTTGTAAAACCAGTAAGACAGAAATAGAGGCCTCCCAATCCCAAATTAGAACACCTTATGAAATCTAAGCTGAATAAATTAGTTGAAAGTGGTATCTTTTTCCCATCAAGCATACTTCTTGGGTGTCAAACCTAGTTCCAGTTAGGAAGAAAAGTGGGGAGATCAGATTATGTGTTGATTTCCGAGATTTAAATAGAGCGTCACTGAAAGACCACTACCCACTCCCTTCCATGGAGAAAATTTTGCAGGTGGTTTCCGGTTCTGACATATTTTCTTTGCTAGATGGCTATTCAAATTACAACCAGATTCTGGTAAAGCAGTAGGATCAATTCAAAACAACATTCATGACTAAGTGGGGCACAATGGCCTACAAAAGGATGCCTTTTAGCTTATCCAACGCTGGAGCATATTTTCAGCGAGCGATGGATATGACCTTTCACGACCTCATAAACAAGATCGTTCTGGTTTATTTAGATGGTATTACTGTTTTTTCCAAAAAATTTAATGAACATCTTGATCATTTAGAACAGATTTTTCAGAGATGCAGGGAGTTCAGAGTGTCTCTCAATCCGAAGAAGTGTATTTTTTCTGTACACGAAGGTAAACTCCTTGGACACATTGTTTCAAAGTAGGGTATTTCCATAGATTTTGAAAGGATTTATGCAATTCTCGAATTACCATTGCCACCTCACAAGAAAGGCTTGCAAAGCTTTCTTGGAAGAATAAATTTTGTGAGGAGGTTCATACCAAATATCATAGCTCTGTTGCAACCTCTCACTCTTATGCTAAAAAAGAATATACCTTTCACCTGGACCAAGGAAGGTAAAAGGAGCTTTGATCAGATCAAAGAAGCTCTCACAACTGCCCCTACCCTCATTAATCCAAAGTACGATAGAGATTTCATTATTTACACATTTGGAGGAGTTCATACTATTTCTGCTATGCTTTGCCAGCAGAACGATGAAGGTTTGGAGCAACCAGTGGCCTTTTTCAGCCAGGTACATCATGATTATGAGGTAATTATTCCTTTGTCAAGAAGCATGTGTTTGTTGTTATAAGAAGTTTAAAAAATTTCAAACATATTCTGTCGAACAGCAAGATTCATTTGTTGGTTGCGCATTCAACTATTAAAGATTTCTTTTTGAACCATGAAATTAATGATAAGCATGCTGGTTGGATAACCAAGGTCATGGAGTTGGACATAGATATTAAAATAACCAAACTCATCAGAAGTAAGGGTTTGTGTGAACATATTGCAAAAAACATAGCAGGCAGCAGTTTAGAGGAGACTCAAAGGGTTGGTACAGTGCTAAACAATGATGATGCAGCTGATGTTCAAGTTCTTGCTGCTACCTAGGTGCAGCAAATAATGTTTTATTTGCAAACTATCGAGTGTCTTGAAGGTCTAGACAGAGCGAAAAGGAGGTATTAGAGATTACAGTCTATTCCTTTTGCAATTATTGATGGCATTCTGTATAGAAGATATTTTCAAGGTGTTTTGTTATGATGCATTGAACCTGACCGAGTTGATAAGATTTTAGCAGAGTTTCATGATGGGCCTTCAGGAGGCCACTTTGCTGCCAGAATAACAGCCCTGAAAATTATGTGGGCTGGTTATTATTGGCCAATTTTTTTCAAGGATGCCATTGCTTGGGTCTGAAAATGTGAAAAGTGTGCTCTTTTTTCAGGAAAATAGAAGCTTGCAGCGTTACCTCTGCATCTGATTCAAGTGGAGCAGCCCTTTGGTAAGTGGGGATTAGATTTTATAGGGCCGATCAACCCACCTTCAAGTGCGGGTCATAAGTGGATACTGACCACCACATATTATTTTACTAAATGGACCAAGGCAGTTGCTTTAAAACAATCAAATGAGACTTATATGCTTAATTTTTATCAAGACTTAGTGTCAAGATTCGGTACTCCAGCTTCTATAATTTCTGACAATGGTTTGGCCTTCATTGGTTTAATAATCTCTGATTGATCAGTTAGAAATAACATTTATTTGAAAAAATCTTCTAACTATTATCCACAGGGAAACGGGCAAGCAAAATCTACAAATAAGAATCGGATCTGGATAATCAAGAAGACTGTCAAGGATAATCAATGAACATGGCACGAAAAGCTTAAGTTAGCTCTTTGGGCTGACGGAGTGACACCTAAAAGGGCCACTGGTTGTTCTCCTTATGTACTTGATTATGGTAAAGAAGCTAAGTTACCCATTTCTATTGAGCTGTCGACTTTAAGTCATGTGAAAGAACTGGAATTACTAAATGAGCAGCCTCTTGAAGTGCGGTTTGCACAGTTGGTAGAGCTTGAGGAAACTAGAAGAGAAGATTTAAAATAGCTTGAAATACATCAAGCTCAGATGAAGAGCTCTTTTGATAAGAAGGCAAGACCATGGGAGTTCTTCATTGGTGAACTAGTCTTCAAGTGGAATGAATACAATAGTAGACCTGGACAACATTCCAAGTTCAATGCAATTTGGAACGGGACTTATGTGATCACGAAGTACAAGGAGCACAACGCTTTCCAGCTTTCAAAGCTAACTGGAGAGGTGTTGTCTATCCCAGTTAATGGGATCCACCTCAAACATTGCCTCTGAGATAAGTTCTATCTTGTAAATAAATAGAGTAGTTGTTACAAATAAGTGTGTCACGCACATTTCTTTTCAGTATTTTTC
Organism: Sequoiadendron giganteum; assembly: GCA_007115665.2. Taxonomy (NCBI): domain Eukaryota; kingdom Viridiplantae; phylum Streptophyta; class Pinopsida; order Cupressales; family Cupressaceae; genus Sequoiadendron; species Sequoiadendron giganteum. The sequence goes on from CM021102.1 coordinate 463,415,296, forward strand.
TTTCCCTAAGCATTGTTGCACATTGTTATGTTGGGCATCAGGGCCTGTTAGTTTGCTTTCAGCTTTTTTTGTTTTGTTTTGGTGCTGTTTGGAGTTGTTGTTTTAGTTTTTCTGAGTTCATGAAGGGGCAGTTTTGACTCCGCGCCCAATGGAGTTTTCAAAGGCAACTGATCTATGCTTAGCTAGCAAGCATCTAGCGAAAATCGCCAAAATGTTACCAATTTTTTGCTACACCTCAAATGGGAGCTGACTTAAATATTGTTATATTTAAAAGTGAAAATGGAGTTATTTCTAAACATGTTTGAGTGTTGTTGTACTTTGTTTTAGTTGATTAAGTGACAGTTATGCTTCGAAACGAGGAATCGGAGTTTCAGAAGTTGTTATTCAATGCTTTACAGTCAAATGAAGTATAGGATTGAGCGTTAAACAATAAATCTTTTCAAATGCTTTCTTTTATTTCATAAAGTGATTCATATTTACAACATTTCGTTTGATTGAGAAAATTCAAATGCTAGTACAAATTTGCATTGAGATGCATTTTTTCTTTTCCAAATGAAAAGTAGAAGGAATGAAACCAAATATCCACACAAGCCATGGATGTGACTGTCACGATGCATCATAAATAGCACACTACACTATGGAAGATGCATAAAAGGAAAAAATCGCATAAATACAAACATAATCATCATTGCCTGATTGATTGATGACCGGCGCAGAAGTGGTGAACCATTTGTCTTCTTCGAGCTTCATTGACCTATAGGAAGGAAGAGAGGGATGTCAGAGGCTCTAACTATGAATATACCTATATAAACCATCAATGATAATGTAGTATGCTACTAATTATGCACTGAAACAATCAAGGAAAGTGTAGAGACATGAGTTGAAGGAAAAACATCAACACGATCATGATTTTTTTTTTTATGCTAACACTGTTTGTTTCCTTGTGTGGGAGCCATGTAGTTGTTTATCTTTTGAAGAACAATCATGTGGGGAAAAACGGGCTCCCACAAGGGTAGAGCCCGGCATGCTGCCCTTATATGTTACAAGAGGGCCGAGAAAGGAAGATGCAATCATCATGCTCTTCTGAGCTCTACAACTGAACAAGTGATCGAACTACCATGCATTTATAACAATCAGATCAACATATAGAAGTGGAAATTGCAAATGAATGCTAATTGGACAACTTGTTTTAGCTGAAACTATCAATCTATTATGTTTTCGAGTTGTTGTTTAAATATTGTTTTGTTGTCTTTAAGACTGTTCACTTTGTAGTGTTGTTTCATATTTTCTATTTTGGAACAGCAGTGTCCTATCTTTAAACAATGATAGTGAATAGTGTAAGTTATGGGGGTTATGTCAAGAACAAGTAAATACATGAAGATTTTGTTGCCAGAATAAATAGAACAAATAAAATACATGAAGAGTGTCAGGTAGAAGAGCATACCTTTAAAGGGAAATCAAGCACGGAGAGATGTGAAGAGTCTCATTTTCCCATTAGAATGAAGGATTACAAAGATCAATACAGTGACCAATCAGCAGTTGTCTAATTAAGTGAAGCAAATGACTAACAAAACAGTCAATTTTAGTTTGGCCAAGAATCTAAAATGCCTCACTATTTTGAATGGAGGATCATCAAAATTTATTGTTTTGGATATCTGTGTTGTTCTATCAATCATTTTTTTTTTCACTCAAACTATATCTTCAAAAAAATTACAATTATCAGGCAAGTTTTCGAGGATTCATATACATAAGGATTACCTTCAGAACAAATAGCATGTATACTTTGGACATGGTATGAATGAGGGTTTGGAGTGCATAAGAGACAAACTAAACAAAATTTACAGTTTAGATCAAGAAGATTTATGTGTGCAAGGAAGAAACAACATAGATATGACAATTAAAAATATAAACAAAGGATACATTTTCATAATCTCATGAACCCGTGTGAGGGCTTTCAACAGTTACACAAAAGGTAAATATGTGCTCTCATAATATTAAACACCCAAGTGGGGTTTTTTGCAAAACCAGAATTTACACAGTGTTTCCATGGTCGAGTTGATATATATAAAGGAAAATACATTCAGAAAGGTATTTTCTTCAGAAATAACAAATACTCGCATACAAATTTTTCCTCTAAAATAGATTTTATTCATATATAGAGATACCCATATGGGGTTTTCACAAGGAATGCAAATTTACCATCTTTTTGCAGTTCGCCCATATGGGGATTTTAAAAATAAAGCAAAAATAGTGTAGTTTCCAGAATACCCACATGGGTTTCTACATTTTAAAACAGAAATGCTTCAAAATGCATGGGTTGAGCCCAATGGGGAGTTGCAGTGACTGTTTCATCAAACAAGGAGAGCCACTTTCGAGTTTTGCATGGGAGAATAGAATCAAAGCACAATATGCTTGGAGTTTGATTTTCTTCATATGGAGAGTCATCAGTCAACTAATAACATGTCGCAGCTTGTCAAGGAGATAATGCACAGTTTTTCATAAAAAGCAAGCTTCAGCTTAAAGAACTCATGGCGTGGCTAGTCAATAGGCCTACATTTCTCTAAGAAATAACAATCATTTTGCAAAAGATAAAGCTCATAAGCTTTAGTGTGAGAGAGAAAAATACAAAGAAACGGTGCAGCAAGGAGGAACTTACCATTGTGTTTGTTGTTCAAGAACCCATAGGTCGTGCCTAGCTGATTTTTAAGCTCACAGTGTGTGGGTCAATTTCACCAGTGGTGCCCAAGGTGGAGATAGAAAAGCATAGAGATAAATGATGCAAATAAAGTTAGAGAAGAATGGAGGAGAGGTCGCGGCCTTTATGGCTTGTTTTAGCTTTCAAAACAATGGAGAAGCCATCAAAATACAAGGAAAGCAACTTACCAAGCCTGTATATGGATGAGTCGACCAAGCTGAAGATAAAAATCAAAGTCTCCAAGCACCCCAAACTGTCAAACCCTAGTTCATGGCGGCAGCTCTTGCAGAGAGGTTCCTCTCAAAAGACATAGGGTGAAATGATGCGAAATACTAGGGCTTGTTTGGAGTTTTGATCTTTAGGGTTTCCCAAGCCCCTAGGTCGACTTTAGGGTGGTTTTTTTAATTTATGAATATTGAAATAATATGCTATGATGGTCAACTAGTGAAGGCTAAGGCATTTCGTTCTATAGTCATACCTTGGGGAAGGCTTCATGCCTTAGTCACATTTTTGATTAATTTTTTAGAAATTAATTAAACTGTTTTGCCTTAGGGATATAAATCAAATGAATTTTATGGAGGGTCAATAGGTCAATATGCCTTAGGATTAAGAATAGACCTAGGTTTTATTTTATTTTTTATTATTTTTAGAGAAAACAAGTATGTAAGGAGTATTGTAATTTTATGATTTTTTATAGAAAAAGTAAAGCTTGTGAAGGAGATATAAGGTATTATATGCAAAAGATTTTTAAATATTTAATTGTAAAATGGAATAATTATGAAACTGCATCATGTAAAGCAGAAGCAAAGCAATGCTTTATAAATTGCTTTATTTTCTTGCTATTTTTAGCAATTAAGCATTGACTTTCTTCTCGGTCGGATTGGAGTTTTTAGTTGGAGAGATAAGGTGTTTTTCTTGCTTGAAAAGCAGTTTTTTTGCTTTTTTAGAAGCTTGACAGTTGAAGCATGCAAAAAGTGTGACTTTCCACTTTTATGCCGACTTGTTGCTCAATTTTTGGGACCTTTTCCTTTAGATTTTTTAAAGAGCTCGGATTAGGGTTTGAGACATATATCTTTTGAGAAAACTTAGGATTTTCTAGCTCAGTCTATTTTTTGCTCTTACATATTTTTGAGCTTGAAATTGTTTTGTACTTAGCTAAGATTATTCTTGGCATACTCCTATAGTGAATAAAAAATAACATTCCTACCCATCATTTTGTGTCCATTTATAGTTACGGTTTGATGTTTATCTTGTGATTTCAGTTTAGGAAGTCCTTGTTATGTCCTAGGCTGTAGTTTGATGAAGAAAAGTGCAAAGATACAGGTTGAATGTCATGTTTTGAACAGACCTTCATGCAAAGTATTTATGTAAAATTGTTCTTAAGAGGTTGTGAAATCTTTTTGGTTTTTTGAGCACTATTTGTGAGGAAACCACAGAATAGTCATTAGTTCATCATCCAATATTAAAAATCATTTGAAAATCATAGGTTTTAATTTTCTATTTTTCTCTCTATCCTTTTCCAAAGAAGATTTTTAGAATAGGATCATCATACGGAGAACCAGCTCGCTCTGGAGATTCTCTTTCCTTAGAGATCACCCACATGTGGAAAGAGTTTCAATGTTGCAACAAATAGTCTGATTTTTAACAAATCTAATGGGGTGCATATCTGATTGCTAACAGCAAAACAACAAAAAAATCAAAAACCTCATGATCCTAAGATCAGGCTTTCAGACGAGGGAGCTAATGAAATTCAAGAGGATGAGAGGGTAGTAGCCTCTCTAAGGTTTATGGAAGATGATAGTTTTATCCATACCAATGAATTTAAGGACTTTTGGATTAAAATGAAGCTGAAACAATTTGATGATAGATTGAAAATCAATCTTATAGGAGTCAATGAATCAAAACAGGCCAAGATTCAGGCTCAAAAATTCACAAAATTAAATGTTGATGGCATTAATGTCACCCCGAAGAGGCAAGAGAAATGGTATTAAAAAGTGATATGATAATTATATCGGGGATGGAGCTATCCAAATTATTTCTTCTAGATAAAATTAGAGCACAAAAGGACCCCATGTTGGTAGCAGAGTTTGATTTAGAGGAAGGTGTCTCAGGAACAATATATAACCCTACTACCCTAACACTTGCTCTATGGATGAAACAAAAAAGTACAAGGAAGCCTCAACTTTTGGATGTAGTGTAGGAAATGAGGGGGTCAGCTATGGTCAGAACAATGAGGGATAAAAATCTTACAGAAGCTACCACTATGACCATGAATTCTATAATATTCACCAATGATGTAGTTGAAAATATGGAGAAAAGGATTAATGAGTATGAGAAAAGATTGAAATTATCAAATGATGAGGTGAACAATTTTTTTATTGAAAATGTAAAGTTAAAACATCAGTTGCAGTAGACCACAACAGTGAGAGGGGATGAATTAATTGTCTATCACCCCCTTGTCCAGGCAAAGGATCCACAAATACAACAAATGAAAGATGAAATTGATCAACTAAAGAAACATAACATGGAGGATGTCAAGCATCATATCATGGAGATTTTAAGGAAAATACTAGAACATAGAGTTAGGATATTGAAGGAGAAGATAAATGGATTACATGAAAGCTTCAACAATATGATTAAAGCTTTGGCACAAATAAATGCTAGCTCCCTTATCCTTGAAGAGCTCCAAAAGAGATGGCAGCCCACCTATCACATACTGACCACTCTATGCAAAGCTACAAACAGGGATCCAAATGCCCCATCAAGGCTCAAACCTACACAAGAAATGGTGAAAGGCATGATTGATGAGTACAAGTATTTGGTGGATATAAGGAAGAATGGAAAGTAGGAGGAGTGCATTTGACTCCATTAAATACACCTTCAGCCCATCCATGTTTAAAAATGACAATTAGATAAAAGGTATGGATGAATGGAGAGAAGAATTTGATCAGATGATTCCTAAATTCTAGACACATATATAGGATGATGAGGAGATCAATCTTAACAAATTCCATAATTTACTTGATGGGATCGTCATACTAGACAGTGGATACACAAAGTTCGTGGTAGATGTTAGGAACCTCCTAGATAATAGATGGAAAAGTCATCTTAAAAATTTCACAACTGCACAAGAATTCAAATGGTTGAGTGATCTGACAATCAATAAGTGGCAGGAAAAATATTTGGGCTCTGATGAAGATTGATTCTATACATTATAAAGAGAAATTATCATACAGTAAAAGATTTGGGCGGGTCTTAGATGACCATAGTATTTTACTCAAAGATTAACGGATTGATACACATGTTATGATTAGTTTTCTTTAGTTGTGTTTAATTTCAAATTTATGTTTTGCTATCAAAAGACATGTCTTTTGGTCTGAAGCTTGTTGCCTCTCATATAAATAAGAGAGACCAGGACCAAAAGAAAATTTAGGAGATAAGATATAGGAGAAAGAAATAGGCAAATAGGGATAGATGGATAAAATAATGCTATCATAATGCTTAAATTTCAAAAGACCATGTTACAAGCATCATTTTGAAGAAGTTAATGAAAGATCTCTAATTTTGTGGCATCATATTGGTATTGATTGTTTGTTGAATTAATTGAATAATATTATTTGGTTGTCTCCAAGGTTGGCATTTCTTTATTATTTAAATTGATACATCAAGGATATTTTCAATTTATCAAGGCACATTTTCTATTCTTGTGTGGTTCAGTTAATTGACTCCTTCAAGGAAGGATTAAATTATTTTAATTAATCACAGTAATCTGGAAAAGGTCATTTGGATCAATAAGAAGAACTTGGTAATTACATCCTTGCACATTCATACAAGTTATAAACCAATATTAGTGTGCCAAACAATTTGAGATACAACCAATATAAGTCATTCACTCTAGATCTTCATTTGACTCCATCATTAGCAGTTTCAAGTGTAGTAGAGCCTATTCAATCATGGGAAATGTTAGGAGATTCATTTGTCTCTCTAACAAAGAGTTTTTTCAACCATTTCAAATTTGCAACTAGCTTGAAACAGTATCTTCATTATTGAAGAACTAGCATTCATCTTGTCATAATTCTTTGGCAAAATTGTAGTAACATGCGGATACTATAAAGAATATTATAAATTAAAGGATTAACATTGATCTGGTCAAGCTAGGTAATGAACACCATATGTATGTGGTATTTTTCTTCTTGGATATAACAAGCTTTATTCCATTATCCATTACTGACTCTTATTCTCTCTTATTTTTTTGTATGATCTATGTGTTGGGACTATAAAAAAATTCAAAACCTCAATAGCTTACATTCATATACTCCACAAGATAGCCACATTTTGAGTACAAAATTGCTATAATAATTGAGCTTTGTGTGACAAGAAGTCTCAAGATTCTCAGTTACTTATTTGTGGATACTTTTTTAATAGGATTAATAACAGTTTACATTCATTTGTATTGTTTCACTTGAAAAAATTTGGTTTTTGCATTGATTTAGTTTGGAAGAAGAGAGGGAGACATGGAATTTCCTAAGTGTCATGTTTAAAGATGAAGGCAATGCTAGGACAAAGCTACTTGAGCACCTTGGATTTCAAGTGCAGTCAACAGAGAATCAAGACTTACAAAAAGCTCAATCTACCAACATTGATGATATTAGCATTGAAATAATCAACAATGTCACTCTTGATGATACAACAAAATTAGATCCATCAGTTCAGAAAAAAGGTGGACAAGATGTTACATCCCCCAATGAATTGGGATCCTGTATGCAAATACATGATGTCTATCTTTTTCATTTTTCCCTTTTCAGGTGCACTCTTGAAAGCTCCTAAGTGGTTGAAGAGACTAGTTGGTGTCAGTTTTGGATTTGGAGGAAAGCTTGCTACATTTTAGCCCGGTACAATATCATAGAGTTTTTTTGGCTCTTCTAAGGTAGAGTACAATTTATTCTTTGGTACATGTCATTAAGATGATATATGGCCTTATTTCTCTATTATTTTTATAGGTATATATACACAATCTCATTATTGAGGATAGTCTGGTGCTTCATTCAACAGAGTTTGAAGCTGCAATAGTAGATGGTGAAAAATCATCATTGCAAGCTTTATGCGATAAGAAGTCTCAGGATTCTTGGTTAGTTATTTTTGGATACTTTTTGAATGGGATTAATAACAATTTACATTCATTTGTGTTGTTTCACTTGCAAATTTTTCGTTTCTACATTGATTTAGTTTGGAAGAAGAGAGGGAGACATGTTATTTCCTAAGAGTCATGTTTGAAGATGAAGGCAATGCTAGGACAAAGCTACTTGAACACCTTGGATTTCAAGTGCAGTCAATAGAGAATCAAGACTTACAGGAAGCTCAATCTACCAACATTGATGATATTAGCAGTGAAATAATTTACAATGTCACTCTTGATGATACAACACAATTAGATCCATTAGTTCAGTCAAAAGGTGGACAAGATGTTACATCCCCCAGAGACAATGGCGAGGAGTTTTTTGATAATTTGCAGAGTTTGAAAGAAGATTCCTCACTTCCTATCACTGAAAATGATTTTGTTGTTGGGAAGGATACCCTAGGCAATGGAGAAGAGGTGCAACATAAAGCTACTAAAGATTCGATTAAATACTAAGAATGTAATGAAGCCATTCAAAGTTCTTTAGTTGTTTGTGATTATAAGGGAGAATTCATGCAATTCCTGTCAGCAAACAAGATGGAAAATGCACTTCTCATTGCTCATGTCAGGGGGAGTTCTTTACGGGAGAAAACCTGTGATGAATATTTAAGAAAAACAAATTGTTCCTATCTTAATGTTATGCTTCTATACTAATTGCATGGAATTTGCAACATCTTAAAGTATTTTAATGTTTTATGTTTTACCCTCCTTCTTGTATTCAACTATCTGGATTTTAGAAGGCTAACTGGCTCTGTTTATCTAAAATATATTTCTTTCTGTGGAATATTTTTTGACTTTACACTATTAGTGTAGGTGGTTTCTACTATGGTCAATAATGATCTTAATGGCCTTGTGAACAATAGGCCTTTGAAATACTGGAAAGAAACTCTTGCTTTACTTTGTAAACTAAGTATTTTTTTCCCACAAAAATCAGTTAAACAGAAAATTATGTAAATTGGATAATGCAATTTTGATTTAGAGAAAATTGTACTTGATAATAAGTTTTTTTTATAACTCATTTCTAATTTCTATGAGTTTTAGTTTGAAGTTTTTGATATAATGAGAAAGCGTACAAATTTATGCATTGTATCATATAGTTGTGTACAGTATTTTCAAACATTTATCATACTTGTATCATAGATACAAGACTTGGACGTAAAATAGTCTTGGCAGGTTGATTTTTGACTTAAGACTTGGAGGACTCAGCACAAACTTGGCAGGCTGACTTTTTGACTTGGACATTGAAGGTAGGTTTTCAAATCAAATAAACCCTACCCCGCAGAGTGATGTTTGTTTTCCATTATAATTTCATTGAATGCTCTTGGAAAAGAAATAAAATTAGCTATGATGGTTTTTTGTTCACTGTTGCCAATTGATTCTAAGTTTTCTTAAAGAGGCTTGGGGTTATAAGATCAAAGGGATCTCTTGTAGTCAATAGAGAAAGAAAGTCAATCTTTGAAGAGATTGTAACAAAGATGTGATAATCACAAAGCACAATGTTCAAAGCAATGAGATTATAATGTAAAAAGAGAGAAAAATTATGTGTTTATCAGAACAATGATTTTAAGGATTGATTATGAAGAACAATCATCATAAGATAGCTATCAATACAAACAATGACAATTCCAATGAGTTATCAATACAGTGAATAAAGATTTCCAATTTTCAATGCATGATAATAGTATTCCAAGGCATGCAAGGGATAGGAATGAAAGACAATATATAGAGAGCAAATAGTTGCAAATGATCACTATTATATCAGAGCATATGAGTGTCAAAGGATCATAGAAAAATGAAGGAGATAAAAGCAGTTGTTATGAATGCCATGTGACTCGATATCATGCACAAATAAGATGTGAAATACCATGGAACAAATTGAAAAGTGGTCAAATTCAATGAGATTCATTCAATGTCAAAGAGCATTATCATTATATCATTGAAAGCATAAGATTGTAACAACAATGAAGCAATGGAAAGCAAGAACGGTATATGCAACATTAGGATCTCTATCATAAAGGATGAAGATCAACATGAGGTGTTAAGATTCAAGATTTCCACTTACCTTTAGATTGTAACCTTGTTTAATGTTCTACCCTTTCTTGAATGATACTAGTGTTGCAACTTAGAAAACACTGCTCAATAAGCTCTGGAATTACAAAAATGGAAACCACCACTTTTTGCATTCAATGGTTATTTCCTTCATCAAACTTGCAATTGGAAAACCTACAAACACGTGTGGGAGCTAAAATACCAAATTGTTGATTAAACTTCAAAAATTACGTCCAACGTGCAATCAAAATGTTTTTTTCCAAAAATAAACTGCCTGAGATTCCCTCCAAATGCATACATGACCCGATCAACCAAGGCACCAAAAATACCTATTTTTTTAATTTATTTTTTGTCTAGCAAAAATACATATTGCTAAAATTCACAAAAAAAACTATTGTGTGGAAGGCATGCAAAAATTAATCTTCATTTTTAGGAGAAAGAATTCATATATTTACATTGTCATTTTAATATAGGTTGTGGAAATTAAGATAAGCATGATGTGCTCCTAAAATTACTAGAGTTCAAACTTGTAGAAAAAATAAAATCTATAAAAATGATCCACACACAATTGATTTCATAGATTATAAAATAATTCTATTTTTAAAAAATAATTAACAATTTAAATCTTGAAAGAGAAGAAATTTGCATACCAAAAGTGATCATAATTGTTATTTCTATTTTGCATTATTAAGATGCTCGGGTATATCAACAAGCGAAGAATATAGAAGTGAATCAATTTCTTCATTTTTATTGCAATTGGTCGATTGTTTAAATCATATTTAATTTATTAGTGAAACTGACCACAATTTCTCTTTGATGTACATTTGACATGCTAACATAACAGGAAAATCAAACTAGCTTCAAATCATAGTTAAAAACATTATCGATTCATTAACATAATGAGTAATAAAAGTTAAAGAATGTAAACATTTATAAATTTTTTTATAAAATATGTGAAGGCCTTAAGACTGCACCGAGAGGCAATGCCTTCCACATAATAGGTATTTTTGGTGCACCAAGCAACCTAGGCGGCCAAATGGCTCGCTTAGGTAGGGGTCCCATGAGGAGGGCTTAATTAGCTCTATGGATTATGATCAAATTCGAAAGAAAAAATAATAGAGTAATAGTCATTTATTTAGTCATTAATTTAGCCATATATTTAGTCATTTTTATTTGTTTGATATTAGTCATTTATTTAGTCACTTATTTAGTCATTTAGTTGTGATTTTACCCAATTACCAAATTAGTCACTTATAAATGACCAAATTAGTCATTTATTTTCAAAATACTACTAGTGTTAGTCACGTGACTAAAAGTTTTAGTCACGTAGTCATTTATTTGCCAAATTCTACTAGTGAAAGCTTAGTGAAAACATCGAAAGTGGATGAAGGAGGAGGAATAATCAAAGAAGATAAGGGGAAGAACTAACTCCCAAAGTCTGACAAAACAAGACTTAGACAAGCCTTGAAAACCTTAATCAGAGTTCGGTGGTCAAAGGTAAGGCATGAGGCTTACCTTTAGAAATTGGTAAAGGGTAAAGGGTAAGGGAAAAGGTTGACACCCGAAACACTTAGAGGAAAGAAGAAGGAAAAGAAGGAGTAGGAGCAATGGAGAACGCATGCAAGTAAGAAGGTAAGTGAAAGCCTGAAAACTTGAAAAATATAGGACTTAGCCAATTTTAGGGACCTTCAAGGAGAACACGTGTAAGATTACCCATGGAAGATCACTCAAATCAGATATCGGTGATGGGTCATCTAAGGGTGGCATGAAATTCCAATATTTTAATGATTTATGTGGGATGATTTTTTGCTAATCATGGAGTCTAGGGGCCTTATCAATCCATTCGGCATGGGGTCATGAGGGTAAAATTTCATCAGCTGGTCCTTCTTAGGGAAAAACAAAACAAGTGTAGTTGCACTTGGAGGAAAGCATGGAAACTAGGAACACACATTCCCTTAAGGAGAATGTAGGGTGCACAAAGCACTTTATGTAAAGAAAAAATATTTACAATGTGTACATGAGATCGGCTGAAAAAAGAGGAACATCACAAAAATTTGTCTTTGTTAAAAATGGATCCTCTAAAAGAGCCTATTCCATTCAAGCTAAAATTGTGATCTTCATTCATTCACAACCATTGAAGTAAACCACTTGAATGTAAATGGTTGCATAATGAATTAGCTTGGTGAAGAATCACCTCATTGTAGACCTTGTCGTTGGAAGGTAGCCATATGATGCAAGTGTCAAACTCCTCCAGCAGTGTCACCTGAGGAGAACAAACAATAGCATGAGGAAGCTTCTCTAAAAAAAGGTCAACATCAAAAGGAGAACCTTTTAGAAATGAAAAAGAAAACTCCTTACATAGGGGTGAGCCACTACTATAGTCATTGGCCTTCTCAAAAATATGTTTCTCATGAAATTCCCCCTCAAGTGTCTCTTCATTTCTTTGCATGGCAAGGCTACTCTTGATCTCATATCAATTTTCCCTCTCCATTTGATGGCTACTTATAACAACCTCAGGCTTATAGCCTAAAATATCCACCATATCCCTTTGATTTTCTATGAGGTTGGAATAAGGGGTGTTCTCTTCAAAGCTGCAAAATATGCTTAGACCAAAATCCCCCTCTTTAATAGGTGAATCAAAATGAAAAGCATTACCCAACACATCCAAAAAGCAACCAGGAACCTCCTCCACATGAGTAGTAGGTTTATGAACAACACACTCATCCTCTTGATTACGAAAGGTAAAATTTTCATTTACAAGATTAGGAGTGTAAGGTTCAAAATAATCCTTTGAAAGTAGCTTGCTGATTTTATTTGAATTCCCTTCCTCTTTTTTGGGCTGCACTAGGCTAATTGATAGAGTAGCATGCTCTTTTTCAAATACATCCTTTGGTTGATTATGCTATCTTAAAGCTTCTTGTAGTAGATCCCTTTGAGGTGGTATGGACAAGGCCTCCAACATGGTGGCATTCAGGTTAGCCTTCTTCATTTGATCAGCTATATTGAAACGAGATTAACTAACCTTAGGTGAAGCATTTGGAACAACCAAATCCAAATTTTCCGATTGGGTGACTCGAGGTCACTCCACCATCCTATCACTCTTACCAATAGGCCGGTATGATTGTAGAATTGTTGTTCTACCCATTTCTCCAATAACTACAACATTTTGAGATGGTTGGGAAGATGATTCTTGGCCCATTATGTATGAAGAAAAATTATCCATTTCTCTCCCCTTTGATTTGGTATCCTGAGCTATTTGATTTACACCACAAAAGTCCTCTTGATTCCAGTTAACAAATGTATAGTCTCCTTTCAAGTGATCACGCTTTCCAACAACTATTTGGTTTGCATTAAATTGTTGCCCTGATGTGGAGGTCTCATTTTGAACCACCAAATCTTTTTCAAACTCACCACTTTGACAAGCATTCTAGTTATGAGGTTGATTGCATAGATAACACTAGTCATGTTCTTGAGCTAGATTTTTTTGAAGTAGAACCAAGGCCTTTGAAGTCCTAGTAGTGGCTAGATTTGCACCATTGAAGGGCTTAGCATAATTCCATTGATCCCTCCCTTGATGAGGCTACCTATTTTGTTGGTAATTTTCACCTTGAGGTTGATAAGTTCTATTATTTTGAGCTTGCTACCTCTTTTCTATTGCTAACTCATTGTTCAACCTTTAGATCATGTTCCTCATTTCTTGCACCTCCTCTGGATATGTGGTTGGAATAGCTAGCTGAGAAATTGTATCCACTGGACTACGATCCACTAGGATAGGAGCCATCATTGGTTTTTGGGGAATCTCTAGAAATAAAGGCATCGATGACCTAGGAGCTATTTTCCCATCTTGTGTCAAGAAATTTTATCCCCTTAGGGCTAGGTCGTATGCATTTTGAAAGGTAAATCCTCCCATAGATTGAATCATAGCAGCTATTTCACTTTTAAGAGCCCTTAAGAAATATAGAAAAGCATGCTCAAGAGAAGGCTTGACCAAAACACGAATTCTATTGTAAGGCCTTTGGAATCTATAATTGAAATAACTCATGAATTCATGAGGTGCTATTTGAATAGTGGTCAGTTGTTCTACTAGGGACAAATGGTCACTTTTATCTTCAAAATGTTAGCATAAATTTTCACCCAACTCATCCCAATTTTGAATGGAGTTAATTGGTAGACCTCTATACCACTATAATGCTTTACCTTTCAATGAAGTGGCAAGTAATCTAATAGCCATGTTGTCTTTTATTACATCATGTACAAAGCATATATTTGCCACATCTAGGATTTGTTGTTCTGGGGTTGTGGATGTATCACCAGTGAAATGGGGAATAATTTTAGGGCATTGAATAGTATATCATCTTTTTGGGCTAGAATCAAGGGGCTTCCACTAGTAAAAGATACAAAAGGCTGATTTTTGGGTAAAGCCATATGGAATAAATTTTTGTTTGTATGGATATCAGGTCTTCTAGCTTGAAATAATCTACCAATAGGTGGCATAGATAGGGCTCTAGGAGAAGGACTTGTGTTTCTATTTATTCTTATAGGTGACAAAAATTGTCTATTTCTTCTTCTAGACATAGAAAATGAGAGTTTGGTGTATTGAAAATTTCCAGTAGAAGACACTCTTGTTTGGATTATTTGTGTAATCAAGTAAAATTTTCAAGGTTAGGAAAAAAAGAATATAAATCAAACCCTAATAAATAATGAAGTACAAATGAGCATAAAGACATAAAACATGAAACAATATTACCAAAGAGTCTTCATGCCACCATTGATTCCCCTTCATTGCACTTCTCCATTTTTCTTGATATGAATAATTGCCCTTAGATTTTTTAGTACGCAAATAGGCCTAATGAAAATGAACAAGAAAAATATTGAAGATTCTAATTGACTAAGATGCATGTAATTTGACAAGATAGCAATATGTCTCAAGACAGCTTGTAGATGCAATAGACTAGATAGTAAGAGGTAACTTGACAATGACAAAATAGATGACTTTTATAGAATGCCAATTTTTTTTATGAAGGGGTAAGATTGAAAGGTTAATTTGACCTAAAGATCAATGGCGAAGAATGAAATTTGTAGTATGGAATAAGGTTATGGCTAAATTAGGGCAAATGATAAGGATGGACGGTTGAGATTAAATTATAAAATAATTTAATCAAGGGTGTAAAATGAATGAGATGTCAAGAGATAAGATTTGATGTTGAAGATAAGATTGGCATGGACAAAGAGGTGGTAGGAGAAATTTAAATGAATAAATAAATAATAAAAATATTATTCAATTATAGAAGACATGTGGCATGTTCACCTTTTGAATTAAATAATGATTTAATTCAAAATTGGAAGGGAAAAGACCAATTAAATAAATAAAGTTTATTTAATTTATGATAGTAGAGACTAATGGATAATTAAATAATTAAAATAATTATTATTATTATTAATTTTTTATATGTAAGTGTTGTCAACGGGACAGCTCCCAAAATGTATGAACCAAAAAATAAATGCATGTCCTTTCCACTAGGGGTGAAACACAACACAACACGACTATGTTGTCCAAACCTATACTCCTAACATAGAACACGACTTTCCATAAAAGAAAAACTAAAACCCTGCCCAAATGGTGAATTTCAGAACACGAACATCCAAAATTACTCTCTGAATTTTGGAGATCTTAGTATTTTGAGATTTGAAGAAGACGTTTTTTTTCTTTTTAACCTTTGTCCATTCCTGCTCAGTCTTAGGAGAAGGGTTCAACTTGATGCAATATCCTTTCTTGGAAATGACTCCATGGGAGGCGTCTGTTGGGGATTCTGAACCAGATTTCTTCAATGATGTTGAGTTTGAAGTCTTAATGGGAGAAATAACAGAGCCAACACCATTCAAGTACTCAACATCTGTACCTTGAGAATCTATTGTGGGAGGTGAGACAAGAGAAGTCTTCTCCCCCTCAAGATCATTTGTGGCAGAAGATTCACCCTTTGCATTGGGTGCAATGGTATAGTGGTTGGATTTGACACCGATCCACCAAGTAGGTTGATTTAGGATATCTTTGCTCCACTCAAACCCTTGCTTCTTGTTGCATAGAGATGTCACATGGGAAGTTGAGAAGCATTTCCTACATCTGAAAGGAATCTTTTCATAGTCTATAGGTTGTCTCCAGCGCCTATTTCCAACCTTTAAAGAGATTTCTACAGGAAGGCCTTTGGATAAGTTGACTTCCACACATACCAGAGCATAAGTAGAGTTTTCGTAGTTGATGGTTTCTTTTGAAATGTTGCGGTACTTGCCCAGTCCATTCGTAATGGCTACCAAACAACCAATCTCCTAAAATTGTAGAGGAAGGTAAGGCAATCTTACCCAAAGGTATGTTGAAGAAACCGTCTCTGTTCGAGGGTCAAAAGAAGGGAACCATGGCTTGATGCATAAAAAATCCCCATGAAATATCCAAGGACCACTATTAAGGATTAATTCTTTATCCTCCAAAGATTCAAATTCTAAGATGAAAAACCCCCTGGCACAGGGGTAAATATTGATTTCAGCCTCCATATACTCCTTCCAATTCTTGCTTATCCAAGTGTGCAGTTCACACAGTTTCGTCCAAACCTTCAAAAATCTAAAAATTAGTGCATGATCCTGCAGATACTCCTCTCTATCACTTGCGACCTCATCCATACAGATTTAAGGAACCGATTTTGAATGACGAATTGATACAGGCGGGCTTTGTAAAGTGAAGGGGCGAGGTGAAGAGGTATCATGGTTTGGAGCACTTGAAGTAGGCAATGACCCATGTTGTGCCCATCCAAAACCCACACAAAAATCCAGACCAAGCACCTCCTTGAAGTTTAGTCTAGGGTTTCCGTGCATTTGTGAGGGGAAGGAATTAGGTCGCGAAACCCTAGCATTGTTTGTGTCAAGGTTTGGATCAAAGGGTTCCCTCCCACCATTAGCGCCACTGGAGAAAGTCCCTTTAGCACCCACGTCAGTCACCCGAGAGGTTGTGGAGGAGCAGAGCGTCAAACAGTCCGGATTCGGCGTGCCCAAAGAGCTCTGCGGAAGTGAGGGCGAATCAGCAACAGAAATTTTGTAGATTTGGGAAGCCACTCCACCCCGCGCGACCCCACACTGCAAGGACTCATGCTTTTTATCGATGCCCTTGTCCATACCTGGAGCTAAGGAGAGAGAAGATCCACCACCATTTTTGAAGCTAGACGAAGGCACAGGGGTGCTGCCAAAATCCGCAGGTCGGGCAGCTTTCAAAGGGGCAGAAGCAAGTGGAAACATTTTTTTTTTCTATTTATACAAAAGATATTAAGGTTTGGGCCTTGGTTGTTGGCACTACAGGCAATAAGCCCCACCAGTTCACCAAGGAGCCCCCTCTTAACACCAGGGTAAGCAAAATCCATTGTTGATGC
This sequence comes from Sequoiadendron giganteum, assembly GCA_007115665.2. Lineage (NCBI taxonomy): Eukaryota > Viridiplantae > Streptophyta > Pinopsida > Cupressales > Cupressaceae > Sequoiadendron > Sequoiadendron giganteum. Next base: position 463,432,628 of record CM021102.1, read on the forward strand.
GGTAGAGAGCGACCCCGCGAGGTTTGAACCTTGGTTGTTGGCTCTACAGGCAAGAAGCCCCACCATTTCACCAAAGGGTCACCCCTAATTAAAATAATTATTTAATTATAGTGGAAGGTGGTAAAAAAATTAAATAAATAAAGATTTATTTAATTTCAGAAAGAAAAGGACTTAATTAGTGATGTAATTAACTGAATAAAATTTATTTAATTAATCAAAGAGGGATAAAGACATAAATGAATTAATTAAATAATTAAAATTATTTAATTAATAGAAGACATGACTTTAGAAAATAGTTAAATAATTAAAATTATTTAATTATCAATGATGGAAAGAGGAATGACGAAGAATTTAGGAGTCACGGGCCTAGGACAATTTTTAGTGTCTACATTTTTCCCCTCTTTGATATAATGTTGTTTATCGCGTTGTGTGAAAGAAAATAGTCAAATCATGTCCCAATGTGGATATGGTAGATATATGCCCCCTCAGAAAAAAAATTGCAAATTTTCAAAACAAATGAAAATTGTTCCGAAAAGTCAAATTGATAGCAAAAAATGCTATGGTGACTAAAGAATTAGGTTCCAGGACCTTTTGAGTGATATATATCTGTGACACATTTTGAGCGATATATATGATATATGATTTTGGCGGCGATTATATGATGTGCAGTCTATTGAGATTATGCATTTCTTATGCCATGATTGAGTTATGATTTTGTGATGTTCATGTAGTCTATATAATCATGTGATGTTTCTATATGTTGATGTCATATATGTGATTTCTAGATGTATGTATGTAGTGTTATGATGTTATGGATATCCTATATTTGCTATGTGATGCTTATGATGGATAATGATTATAAGATGTCATTTTATGTTATATGTGTATGATGATGATGCAAACATGTATGCAATATGATGGACGGTTGTGGATTATGATTGTATATATTATGCAATATTTCATGCAAATGGTTATGCCATATGATAATGGATGCTTATATTGATGCCCATATGCCTACATGCCATGGATATTTTTGTATTTTCTGATGCAACATGTATGGATGAATATGCATATATGATAATTCCTATATGATGCTTCTAACATGATTATATATGCAAGATTTTTTTGTGTGTCACAAGACACCATCAATATGAAAGTAGGAGAAATGTTAGCATGGAAGACATGGATGTTAGTATGAAGAATGAATTTCAATATTTTTCTAGATAAATGATGGGCCTTGCATTTAATCATCATTGGGTGGTAAAAATATGACAAATGGACAAAAAACACCATGGTATGACATAGACTAAGGTGTGCAAGATCATCCACTTGCAAGAAATAGACAGTCATAGACAAGGAATTTCATGACGCATACAAAAGGAAAAATTGCCCTAGTCTTTTTTCAAAGACAATCCACAAACAACAATCAAAGACAAAAGTCATCAGATATCGTCACCCCTCTAAATCCTTCATGGGAAATCCTCGAGAGAGATAGTAACATGATTCAAGAACAAATCAAAAAGATAAGATGAATAAGACAATAGTCATTCAAATCATTTTCCAAGTGTTTTCCAACATGTGTTTTGACTAAGTGACGAGTTGATTGTTTGACTTATGCCTGTCTTCAGGAAGGACACATCCTGATAAGGCAAATGATAGATTTTTGACAAATGAAAAAATGATTGTAGTAGAAAGGACACATTCTACATAAGACCTAGATTTGAATGATTGAACATCTTATGTTGGTTGATTATTTGACTGAGTTGACCTGAATGTTTTATTGGATAGTTTGTCTATTGATTCATGACTTGTTGTGTGACATTTTGAGTGACTATTATGTGTCTAGGTGTCTAACTTATTTTGAATAACCTAAGGAACCCTAAAAGACTTACCTAGGGGGCCTCGAGGGCTCATCGATAGATGGCCTTGCTTGCATGCCAATGTACAAAGGCCTCGTAGTTCGACATGACTTGACTTTATCTTAGTGAAAAATGACTAAATCATGATTTGACTTTATTTGACCAAATCCTAAGGGACTGACCTAATGCCTCGGGGGCACATCAATAGATGGCCTTGCCTATGTTAATTCATAAAGGTAACGTAGTTCAACTGGAGTAGGACTGCCATGACTGACTTTGACTTTGTTTTTGGGATTTTTGCAAGTTTTTTGGATGTTTTTGGGTTTTGACATGTTTTGAATTTTTTTGGATTTTCACGGTTTTATGATTTTTTTGTCTTTTGGGAATATTTTTTTTTTTTGGCCTTATGACGTTTTATGAATTATGTTTGACCTCAAGCATAGAATCACCCGAAGATGTAGGTTACGTGAGATGAGACCAACTTAGTAGGGATGAAATGGGAAAAGAAATTTATTGCAGACAGATATGGGAATGCAATGGACGTATGATGTCAATCGTTCCAAGTCATGGAAAGGATGTCAAGACCTTATTATGATATGGGAAGGGCAAGTGGTGTGAAAGGTTAGATTGGAATGATGGTAGATGATAGAGTGAATTCAACTACACATGGCGCCCATTTGCCAGGTTTTCACCATGGCACCTATCCAAAGCCCCACCGAAGTGGTTTTCACTATTGAACGAATTATTTCTCTTTACTATTTTCTTTATTTTTTTACTTTTTTGGTGATACTAGGATGCATGTTTGCCAGGTTTTCATCAAGGTAACGATTTTTTTGTTTTTTTGATTTTTTTTGTATTTTTCAAGTCATTGACATGGCTCTCTAAAGCTAGGTGTAAAATTTACACAAGTGTAGACTGTTGATTGGATATGATAGAGGTTTGACTTTAGGAGTAGACAATTGATATGCTCTTGATCCATAAATTTTTGTGATAATATAAGGACCCAACTAATTAGGTTCAAAATTCCCTAGTTTTTCTCATTTTGCTTGATTTTTAGGATTTTCCATTAGAACCAGGTCACCAACGTCAAAATTTCATGTCAATACCTTCTTGTTGTAACTTCGATGAAGATGATTCTAATATTCCTATAGTTGATTTAGTTTTGTCTGTCTTCGTTCATCTAATAAATCAAGCTCATGTAATCTAGTAGCACGGTATTCATCATTATTCACAACCCCATGCATGGATACCTGAAGGGAAGGTAACTCAACCTCAATAGGAAATATGACCTTATAACTAAAGACTAAAGAGTATGGAGTGGCTTTTGTAGGAGTATAGATTCCAGTGCGGTATGCCCATAAAGAGGGATTGAGTTGAAGGTGTTAGTCACGACCAACATCATTAACACTCTTTTTGACGATTTTGATTATGGTTTTATTAGATGCCTCGACTTATCCATTACCTTGTGGGTAATATGGAGTGGTGAAATGGTGTTGGATATGGAATTTTTCACAATTGGTGGACGTCTTGGTTCTTGAATGGGCGACCATTGTCGGTGATTATGGATTGAGTGACACCATATTAGAAAATGATATAATTGAGAATGAACTTGGAAATTTGTTTGCCAGTAATGTATTTCATATTAATGGATTCAATCTACTTAGTGAAATACTCAATCATGGTGATGATGAACTTATGGCCATTAGATGAAGTAGGATGAATCTTACCTATGAGGTCGAGTCCCTATTGGATGAAGGGCCATGGTGATTAAATTGGTTGAATTTCTTGCACAGCTACATGTATTAAGTCTCCATGGATCTGACATTATCAACATTTATTGACAAAGAAGTGGGTATTACATTCCATTGTAGGCCAATAGTATCCTTCACACATTATCTTCTTGGTGAGAGTTGGACCACTAGAGTGAGCACCACATATTCCTTTGTGTACTTCTCTCAAGGTCATTTGTGCTTCCTCAGTACCAAGATATCTTAAGAGGGTGTTGTCAAGGATTCGTCTATATAAAGTGACCAATGATGGAAAATCTAGTGGCTTTTCAAAGGAAAGAATTACTTTGGTTGGCAGAAAGGTCAAAATAAATGATGTTGTCATGGAGGTAGTCATAGATGTCCTTGTACTAAAGGGGATTGGTACCAACAAGTTCACATACCATCTCCAACTTGGGGAGATTAAATGCAGGGACCAAGAGCTATTTTACCAAAAAATCGCATTGAGGTAGGCTATTGGGAATATCCAAGAGAGAGCCAATGGTAGCCATAGCATCTGCAACTTTGTTCTAAACTCAAGGGACTTGATGAAAGATGATCTCTTGAAAATATTTCCAAAAAATTTCAACCATTATTTTGTAAAGCGTGAGTTTTTTGTCTTTGGTATCATAATCATCATTGACTTGTTGTATTACTAGTTGTGAGTCAACTTACACTTGTAGGTTTGTGATTTTCCACTTATTGCCATGCAGAGTCCTATTAGAAGAGCCTTGTATTTTGCTATGTTATTTGTGCATGGAAAGGCTATTCAGAATGACTTAGGAATGGTATCCCCTTGTGGTGTGATAAACAATATTATAGCTCCTCACCCATGACTTGTGTGAGACCTATCGAAGTATAGTTTCCATGTGACTAAAGATTCTACTACAAATATTGATTCATCAAGGAATTTTGTAACCAATGGGTGATCATCTTTTGTTGGTGCATCCGCGAGTTGATCAACAATGAAATATCCTTTTATAGCCTATCTCTCAACATATTGAATGCCATATTCACTTAGGATCATTATCCATTTATCCAATCGACCTGTCACAACAACCTTACTGAGGAGATATTTCAATGGATCTATTTTGTGACCAACTTTTTTTGATGATTTAGCATATAGTGCCTAAGTTTTTGAGTGGAAAAGACCACCAAAAGATAGGAACGCTCTATGGGACTATATTTAATCTCACAACCTACAAGTATATGATTGATATAATATATAGCTCTTTCTCAGCCTTCATCATCGTTTTGTGCAAGTAATACCCCCAGTGTTGATGTTGTTGCAGATATATAGAGAATGAGATGTCTACCATCAATGGGTGGCATTAAAATAGGTGGCATAAGCAAGTAAACCTTGATTTTTTGGAATGCTTCATGACACTTACCTATCCACACAAATGGCACTGAATTTCTTAGAAAATATTGAAATCGGTGAATCTTGTTAGCCAGTTGTGCAATAAACCATCTAATAGATTGTAGTCTACCCTAAAGTGTGTGTAATTGGATTATATTGGTTGGTTGTGGCATTTCAAGGATGGATTTTACTTTTGTAGGGTCAACTTCAATGCCACATCTAGAAACAATGTACCCGAGGAGCTTCCCTAAGGTTACCCCAAATACACATTTCTTTGGTTTGAGTCTCAATTTGTATTCTTCTAGGATTTAAAAAATTTATCTTGTACTTGCAGTTGGTCACCTCATCTCAATGATTTAGCCAAGAGGTCATCCACATAGTCTTCCATGATGGTGTGCATGAGGTCATGAAAAATGGTTGTCATAGCACATTGATATGTAGCCCCGGAGTTCTTTAGCCCAAAAGGCATGACATTCCAATAGAATGTTCCCCATGGAAAAGTGAATTCAGTCTTCATTTGATCTTCAAGAGAAATTCTTATCTAATTATAGCCCGAGAAGCCATCCATAAGGGAAAACATCTCCTACCCAACTGTCAAGTCCACTATGATATCAATATTTGGTAATAGGAAATTTTCCTTAGGACATGCCTTATTAAAATCTCTAAAGTCTGTTTAACAGCAAATTATACCATTTGGCTTTGTGACTGGTACCAAATTGGCAATCCAATTGGCATAGTTGACAGGTCGAATGAAGCCAACGTCTAATAGTTTCTTGAGTTCTGTCTTGACAAGTAATGCAATCTGTAGATGCATCTTTTTGTGTTTCTATTTCATTGGTTTAGCATCTAGCAATAGCACTAAATGATGTAGAACTAACTTAGGATCAAGACCTGGCATGTCAGCATAAGACCATGTGAAGTTGATTTGTCTCTCTATGAAGAACTTATCAAACTTTGATAGCTCAATTTATGTCAAAGATTTTTCCAAATGAATTATTTTAGCATCTTCGTTTGTACCTGTGTTTATCTCAATAGTATTTTCTATCAACATGGGTGACTTCTCTTGGTTAGTGGGAATAATTTCCAACCCTCCATCCTCAGGTGCCTCAGAGATGTTTTCAGCCTTTGGTGGGTCCTTTCTTTTTACTTTTTCATGGTCAGGAGGTGCCTTGCGGTTTTCACCTAGAGACCTTTCTTTTTTTGTTTTATTTTTGTCACTTTTGCAGCTAGAGGGGTGGATGGTCTCCCCAAAATATGTTGTGTTATCCAAGTCAAAGGTAAAGCCAACTTTATAATCACCAAAGGGTATGCCTTCTTTCAAACCCATAAACTCAATAATAGCTTCATCATTTTCAAAGATGTCGAGGGTAGGTAGTCCTTGTTGATCCCAATCGATGAGTTCAAGGAACACTAAGGGGATGCCATCATCAGGGGTGTCAAGGTTCAAGGAAAAAAAGGTAAGGATATAATTAATGATATGGTCACAAAAGGTTTTTACCCAAGCTTCCCTCTTCCTAGGAACATATTGGTCAGCATTTTCCACATTCTATGGTGGACCAACCTTAAAGGTTTGTCTAAATATTTCCTCGAAGGTAGGCTCGCTAGGCTCTCTAAATGTTTCATCAAGTTCATATTCACTAGATGATTTATCAAAACCAAATTCATACTCATGAGAATCAGTTTTAGATGTGTCAGATGTCTCAATAGCCTTAGAAGCACTTACTTCCTTAGTCGAAGATACTGTAGGACTAGGACCCTTCACTTTTATTGGTGCAAACCCTAACCCCAGATTCTTGGTCTTGACTTTTTCATCAACGGTTCCATCATTCCATTGTTGTTAAGCCCAAGCCCATTGTGTCCATCATAGCCATATCCTTTCATAAGGTCAAAACATATACCATATCGTTAAGTGGAAATCTTCTTATGTTCAATGTTTTCTTTGTCCTTATATAGCCATGTGGAAACATTCTCAATGTCTTCTTTTCTCAATTCTCCCCATTTTGTGAAGGTTGTCATGGGAGGCATATGGATAAAAACCTTTTATTGTTGTTATATTGTTGATGGTTTTCCATATGACTTAGGTGTTATGAGTTGACTAACATAGTAGGATGTCTTCATGTGATATTCACCACACCCCTTGTTTTGGACCTCAAATTTTGAATCAAAGGGTGGAGGTTTGGTATTGGATGTCTTGTGCAATAAAAAATGATCAATGTATTTGGATGATGAGAATGATGAAACCTCTTGATTAACTAGGACGTGGCATTCATGGATCCCTTTTAAATTATTACAATATTGAAAAGGATCGGGATCACTAATGATTGTGACTTTCGTGCCTTCACGAGGAAACTTCAGGCATTAATGGTATGTAGAGGGAATGACCTTCATGGCATGAATCCATGGTCTTCCAAGGAGGAATTTGTATGGGAGGTCGAGATCCAAGACTAGAAATGTAGTGTCCATTGTTTTAGGTCCCATTTAGATTGGTAATATTATAATGCCCTTGGAAGAATGTTCTTCATCGTCATAGGCTTTTATTACTATGCTCTTTTTCACATCCACACATGCTTCAAATAATCCCAATGCCTTGACTACTTTAAGAGTGAAAATGTTTAGACCTGCTCCACTGTCTACCAAGGCTCGTCTAACTTTGTCTTTATGGACAAAAAACTCAAGATGTAATTGGTCATTATGGATGACTTTTTGGGATGAATAATCTTGTTCTAAAAAAGATATGTGGTGGGGATTAGTCAAGCATCCTACGATTTCTTGAAAATGATTGACATCAAGGTTGGTGGGGATGAAAGCATCTTGCAAATCCTTGTCAAGTATAGCCCTATGTTTAGGATAAATGTGAAGTAGCTCTAAGACAAAGATTTGTGCTAGTATTTTTCCTAAATGGTCCAAGAGGTTGTATTGGGACTTTGGTTGTGGAGGTTGAGGAGGAGGTCCTTGGACATTGACCTTAGTCTTTCATGTGTTTACAGCTCATTCAGAAGGCTTCTTAATGGGAATGGTATTGACATGTTCATATGTGGTTCGAATGTGGTTTATGATAATGTTATGGTAGTCATATTTGGTGTTGGTGTAATTGGCTGAACTGTCGTTGGTCTTTTGTCCTGAACTAGAAGGCTTTCCATTTCCATGGTCTTATAATGGATTCTTGAAGATTGTGTGGTCATTATTATATGTGGATTGTTATCCTTCAACTTCAATGGTGTCATTCTCAGCAAGTTCTTGGACTATATTCTTAAGTTCTCAGCATGATGAAGTGGCATGTCCTATGGCATGGTGGTATTCACATTTAGCATTGTCATCCCACCAAAATGTTTAAATTTTCCTGGGTCATATTGTTTGATAGGTGGTAATGTTATGACCTTTGATTGTAGGAGTTTTTTTAGGATAGATTCAATTGGTTCCTCTAAGCGAGTGTATTTTCATTTAGGTGGGTAATTTTTTGTTTGTCTAGGTGGACCATGTTCTTGGTTATTTTGAACTACATTTTATGTTTGATTTGGGACATGGGTCATGTTTGGACCTTTAAGAGTAAGCATGGGACCCATTTTACTCACAAATTTGGCATCTACAACTCCATCATTAGTGACATTCTTGTTGTGTGACCAATATTTGGTTTTGTCATTGGATGGGTTTTGGTTGGTTGTGTCTTTGTTGTAAAACTTGATTTCTCCCTTGTCAATAAGGGATTTTTCAAGGATCATGCCTTTCTCAACTAGGTCTGCAAATGAGGTACAACATTGCATTTGTAACTCATGTCTCAATTTTGAGTTAAGGTTTTCAATGAACATGACAACTTTTTGTTTCTCAGGTATCTCCATAGGACATCTACTAGCCAAACCCCTCCATTGTTGGAAGAAAGTGATAAGTTTATTTCCATCTTCTTGCATGGTATGGCATAGGGTGGCAATTGTTATTTTTTTATCAATGTTGAATGAAAAGTGTTCCACAAATTTGTTTTCTAGTTCTCCTCATGTTGTTATGACAGTTGGTAAATGTGCAAACCACTCAAGTGTTATGCCCATAAGACTTCGTGGAAAAAGTATCATTAGATATGTTGGTTCATATGCAATGTCTATGCAAGTTGTGGAAAATTCTCTTATGTGTTCAATAGGATTTCCCTTCCCTTTATATTTAGGAAATTTAGGCATGGTACACTAGTACATAAACAACAATAAACTATTGAAAAAACTACTAAAATCTGCTTATAAATGACTATAGTTGGTCATGTGACCACTAGTAGTTTATTGCTAGTCATATATAACGTGACTAGATTGATGACTAAACCATTTTTAATCATTTATTGGTTGTTTTGATTGATCGATTTGGTAGTATATTTAGTCATTGATTTAGTCATTTATTGCTATGATCTGGTCACTTATTTAGTCACTTATTTAGTCACTTTTTTTCCACTGATATATTTAGTCATTGATTTAGTCATTAATTGTTGTAATCCCTTCACTTAGTCATTTTTTATTCATTGATATATTTAATTGGTCACTTATTTAGTTTTTGATTTAGGCATTGATTTTTGTAATCTGATCACTTATTAGTTGTTGATTTATTCATTGATTGTTGTAATTTGGTAGTATATTTAGTCATTTTTATTCACGGATTTCACTGGTCATATATCTAATCATATTTATTCACTATTCAATGATTTTTGTCAATTGGTAGTATATATAGTCAATTTAATTATTAATTGATGTCAATTAATAGTATATTTAGTTATTTTAATTGGTGAACTTTATTAATACACATCAAGCACACAATAAGACAATCATTGAGAAGGAAAAATTGGTGAACTTTATTAATAAAAGAAAGGTGTTCTAGTTACAACTTACAAATAGAGTATTAAAATTGTTATTTTCAGTCACAAGACTGAAAATCTGAGTTACAATATTTCAAAGACATGACTACAAGAAAGAAACTTCTCCAAAAGACTTCTACAATGATGTAAACACATGCTTGAAGCCCTTCAATGTGGGCACTGCCCCTTTCATCTCTTAAAACTTTTACAACGTGGGAAATCTTCCTAGAGCAAGTTGTAACGTGTAGAATCCAAGGAGGGTGTTGATTGTGTCCCATAAATGAAGCTCTATCCTTCAACGCAGTCAACAATAACCCAACTAAAATATTTCTTCCTTTATATGCAACATGCCATCTGATATGAGCAACATGGTACTGCCTTTTCCACAATGAATGAAGTTGTGCCTCAATACAACCAACAAAATTTATATTAGTCTCAATTCAGAAATAATAAAAGTTCATTGTATATTGCAAGTTTACAAAAGAAAGTCTAAATAAAGCAGAAAGATAAATCAATTAAAAAACTATAGCCTTGTCAAAAAATTCCTTAAACAAAGTGTTCAACATAGGCCTGAAATATGCATATTGAACCCTTGATTTCAGATCTTTGTTCAAAAATTAAGAAAGGTGATATGCTCAGATTATAGAATGAATTTGACATTATAGAATGAAGGCTATCAACACTAACCAGAATAGAACAACATTGTCAGCAAAAAATTCTTGGAAACCAAGCCCAAGAATGCCATCAAACTTAATTAGAAAACAAAAATGTCAACCCTGGTTCATGTGTTGTTTGAGTAAAGACCTACACCATGGAAGAATCCATTTATACATAAATTCCAAATTAAGTTGATGAGAAAAGATCTTTGATATCCAACTGGGAAGCCTTACCATCCAAAAATTACTAACTTGATGTTTCATGACAAGTTTCCCAACTATGACATCATCTTTACTTAAGAAACCAGATATTGATCCACTGCCATATTGAATCTCACAAGATTCTCCTTCACAAAAAAAAAATGATATATATTAATTTTTTACCAACTTCCTTAATATCCCCATGTAAAGAGACTAAACTAAGTGAGGTTGAGGGTTTGAAGTAGAGTACCATCTTCTTGGTATGTGCTTGACATTGATGACTCATATTCCTGGTATGTGCTTGAATTTGATGACTTGCATCTTGAATGAAAATAGCAAGCTAGTTGCACTGTAAAATCATTGTTAATCATTGCTACAAAAATAACCACAATATCCTCTTTAATTAAAATAATCCTTCGAGATATTTCAGTTAATTTCTAAGAGATCTAATTTCACTATCCAAACAACCATCAATCTATTTACTATATATTATTTCCCAGAATTCAGAATTTAAATGTAATGAAACTAACCATAATTACCAAAGGTTTGACACCAAAATACAGTACAAATGAATTTTTTGACAGAATGCCTCAAAGAGATGTCATCTCATGAAATGAAATGATATGATTGCAAAATGTGCACAAAATGGATTTTCCAAGGAAGCTCTCAAGATATTTGAATTAATGAAGCACTCTCGAACACCAAAATTGTAAGATTTGCTTGTGTTCTAGATGCATGCAGTCATGCAGGTATAGTGGATGAGGGTTGCACACACTTCACACATCAGTAACCCTTATTTCATTACATATATAGTTGATCATTAGGTGTGTGTGGTTGACCTTCATGCCCATGCTAGCTATCTTGAGGACACCCTAAACATTATTACTAAGATGCCAGTTAAACCTTTGGTTCCTATGGATCATATATGAATATAGGTTGAGTATTCCAAAAACACTTCTTTCTTAGTTGGATCCTAAAAATGTTGCAACTTATTTTCTTCTCAAAAACATTTGTGCAGAAGCGGGCAGGTGTGGTGAGGTTCAAATAGTAAGGAGATTGATGAAAGATGGAGGAATTAAAAATATACCTGCATGTAGTTGGATTGAAGGGAATAAATGGGTACATGCTTTTTGTGTAGGAGATAGATCACATCCACAAACATGGGAGATCTATGTAAAATTGGAGAAATTGTCCTAGCAAATGAAGGCAACAGGGTATTTCTAGATTCGAGACTTTTACTCGATGTTGTGGAATAGAAGAAAAAAGAATCATTTATCTGCCACCATAGTGAAAATTTAGAAATTGAATTTGGTTTGTTAAACATGGCCCATGGTACAACTATTAGAGTTGTTAAGAACCTTCAAGTATGTTTTTATTTTCACACTGTGCATCTAAATTCATCTCCAAGATTGTTGCAAGAGAAATTGTTCTAAGAGATGTGAACCTTTTCCATCATTTTAAAAAAGGGACAATGTTCTTGTGGATAATATAGGTGATACTAAATGAAACAATCTAAAAAATAGGCTTACACTATAATAATGTGCACTACATCAGATATCCAATAATAATGAAGGGACATCCATCAAAGCATAACAACAGGGATTTTTTTTTTGTCATATGTTGTAGTTACAAGTGCCTTACTAGACATACATGAAAATGTGGAAGCAATATACAAAAGGCAAGCAAATTGTTTCAAAAAAATGCATCAAATAAATGTGACATTATTTTTATAGTTTAACCTCGATACCACATCATTTTGACATGATCCTTGTAGTGATGCAGGATGTTACTACTACACTGCATTGTTATTACTCGGCCTTCGCGGTAATGTGGGATGTTATCGCTACACCGCATTGTGTCTTCTTGGATCTTTTAGGGATGTAGGATAAGTATTTAAGTTACCACCATACTACACATTTATTGCTCAGCCTTCGCGGTAATACAGGATGTTATTGCTACACCGCACCGTGTCTTCTTGGCTCTTGTGGCATGGTGGTATTATGAAACTTGTCACAACGGTCTTATGAAACTTGTCACGACCATCTACTACCTTGAAAAAACAGTTTTATGAAACTATCCTATAGGGATGATAGTCCCAAGAAACATGGAAATGGTTACACCAATAAATAGTTAACTAGAAACCATGAATTTTCAATGCATAATGGAGAATATACAAAGAGTTAAGTCAATGAGAAAACGTCCTTGGAGAATTTTCATCAAAAGTATGACAATATAAGAGTTTGTAGTAGAAAATCATATACCCTCAAAGACCTAATAGTCATAATAGACCTAGTGATAGATTTCAAAGTCATAAGAATAAATTCATAGGAGAATATATGCAAGAGCATGAAAAGAAACTGAGATGGAAGGGCAGTTGGTAGAGTTGAAGAATCAAACTTGTAGTGAGAAGGTAGGGAGAACAAAGTAATTTAGAGTCAAGAGCATCATGGTAGTTTCTCAAATGACTATATTTGGGCAAGGAGAGAGCTTAGTGACACCATCACCATCAAAAAAATAAGGATACTCAAAACCCTACCAAACCCTAGGGCCCTTTTCATCACCTTGTAGAGATCTCAAACATGCATGAAAATATTTCAGAGAGACTAAAATCATCTCTATTTTTTATGATCACAAAAAGTAACAAAAATTTATATTTAAAAGTGATGAAAATAAGTACATGGAAAGTATATTATGCTGAATTTATTTTTTAAAAAAACTTAACCATTAAATATCCAATATAATCTAACAAAATACAAATATTCAATGAAATATTATGATTAACAAAATGATAATTTTAACAGTTATCTTAAGGTAGACAAAAAAAATTTGTGCAAGTGAAAACTAACACCCTTAGATTATTCTAAACAAATAACATTTTCATTTACATCATTTTCAAGCAACAGTTTTTTAGATTTGTCCAGCTATACAAAATCAAATCAAATCTTCAACGATCTCAGAGATCTGAAGGTTTAAAAATCTGATATTTTTACATCTATTCTTGGGTGTATCCTGCAAACTTCATCATAGAAGGATGGGTCATCACCTCATTTAGACCTGGATGTGGAACTGCCTTTGTTGTTTCCATAGAATCCAAAATAGGCCTAACAAATACTGGAAGAAATAACCCTGTAAACATGCAAAAGGAAAAGGTAAATCAGTAGTAATTTACTAATTTTCATTCAAATTCTCTGTAGTCATTTAACTACTCGATTCTATTGTACTTTAAAGATTTATAATATGAAGTTTAGCTATTCAAATAGCTTAAATAATTTTAAGTTATAAAACTGATAAATAGGCTTTAGCAATTCAAAAAAAAATCCACTTCTAAAATTTTAAATATCTTTACTGTATCTATTTACCATTGTTGGAGAGTTGCAAACTATGAATTGTCCTTTGTCCTATAGGACTAAGAAAGGAAGAACACTATCAAATAGTGATTGAATCATAACAAATAGTCCAAAAATGATGAAAGTTACTATCAAATTGTGACAAAGATCTATCCTCTAAGTCATTTGCACATGGTGATTGATAACACGGTGAGTAAGAAGTGAAATAGCATTGGATCATAACACTACAAAATGTTCATGAGTTATGCAATGAACTTCACTATTCTTTTGATCACAAAGGAGATCAAGATAATAACAAACATACTGATGTGCACAGAGAATGCTCATGGAGTGAAAACTTCCTTACAAAGCAATTACCACATCAAAGTTTGATAGAAATTGCACTTGATATTTTATGTTGATATGGATATGTTCTAGCCTGTAGTTAATTGTCGTACCATAATAGATAGGCTAAAATTTGTTCATGTACCATTGTTTGAAATTTTAAATTGCTATACCTTATTCTAGGAGAAAATTATATGGGGAGTCTATACATAAGACACCATTGTTTCAAATTCAAAATTGTTGGCTCTTTCACAATTGTTTGCTTCATTTATTTGATCTAAGACAACCTATTGTATAGAAGATGCTCTCAAAATCATAGTAAAATCCTTTATTTTGGGATGACTATTTCAAATATTTTCCATCATAATAATGAACAAAAGAATTAGTCATTAATCTGAAATTTGTAAGAGTTTCATCAAATTCTACTTTTCCACTCTCTTTTCCATTATGAATTGTATTCCCAATTTCATCCATGAAGAACTTCCTCAACCTGTAGATCTAGTTGTTAGCCATAACTTTACCAGGTGTCGAGGATAGCTTCGAGTTTTTACCCAAGCAACAATTGATGACCAATAGAATGTAGGAGCTTCACAACCTCAAATTGGACCAATAGAATTTATGATTTTATCTTCAGAATGTAGGAACTTCCTTTGTCGAAGCTTCATGACCTCAAATTGGATTTGTTATTGGGCCAGTAGATTTATGATTTTATCTTTAGAATGTACAAACTTTCTCTATCGGATATTAAAGATCTCAGGTTGGATGTGAAATTGGACCATCAGATTTATGATTTTATCTTTAGAATAAAGAAACTTCCTCTATCAAATATTCAAAAATTCCTATACTCAGGTTTTGTTTCTAATTAAAAAAATGTGAAAGTGTTTTAGGCCAACTGAGAGTACTCTCCAACCTAGTTATGTCATTGATAGCAATCCAAGTTTGCCTAAACCATCCATACCCGAATGTTGCATCACAATCTATTCTTCTTGCACATAAAATTGCCACATATTAACCCCTTCTAAATAAAACATTTAATCATCATAAAACCATAATTAATAAATCATTTCATCTTCTAACTAAATCTTCACATTCGGGCACCTATAGCAGCTAAACCGTGAGGAATTTGAAGATGATGCAAACTAGAGTCTCATCAAATTTTGTCTGTAGATTCTAAAAATCAAAAATCAAAATTTTTTGAATCAGATTGCACTTCTTTTTCCATCTCTCACGAAAACTGGTTTATTTCAGAAAACAACATTTTTAAAAAGTGACGCTCACCGTATACAACATAATTTTTTTTGTATGAAGGATAAAATTCTAATTTTTTCGAATTTAGATTTGTAACTACGATATCTAGCACTTTCATTTGGTCTCATATTTTTTTATTGAATATTTTTTCCTTAATCAAGTTTCGAATTCAAACCAATTGTAATTCAGACATAAGCGGACTGTATACAACATAACGTTTTATGTATGTATCAAAATTCAATTTTTTTTTTTTTAATGGATCAAGGACATCAATAACATATTTTTTAAAATTTTATTTTGATAATCTACTATTTTTCCACATGTGCAAAACAAAGAGCTTGATTTTCGGTGAAAAAGCCTATGTTTAATAAAACTAAAAAAACACATACATAATAAAACCAAAACATATTAAAATTATATTCATTGGATAGCTCATTTTGAGGACTACCTAATTCTAGTTGGGTTTGTGAATATTCCTCCATTTTCATCCTCAACCCGAGCTCCAAAGTGCCAAAATTTATGTTTTTTTTGTGTCTCAGATGGGGGATGAGGGATAAGGGGGGTTTGTACAAACCCATAGGGGTTCGAGTGAACCCCTTCAAAGAGGTTTGCTCGAACCCCTTTCCTATGCATTTTTTTGTTTTTTTTGGCGGCCAAGATTCAAATGGGTTCACTCGAACCCTGGTTCGAGCGAACCCCTTATTGGTTGGTTTGTTCGAGCAAACCCCTTATTGGTTGGGTCGAACCAGGAGGTTCGTAGGAACCCCTAAAATCACTTTTTTTGCCTTGGGGTCATTTTTTGTGAGTTTTCCATGCTCACCTAAATTGTAAACCACTATTGTGGCTTCACCCTAAGCATAGATATTCTTATTAATCCCAAGCCCCCTCTCCTTTTAGGAGTACACACTTTTTCCCAGCAAACTAGAGACAATCTATTTTTTTCTTTACTTCCTGACCATAAGAATTTTCTCTAAATCTATTCTATCCTTTCCCCTATATAGGAAGAGATTTTGAAGAGGGATAAGTAGTATATAGGAATATTCTGAAGGGATGCATTAAGGATTTGAATCTCACCCTCCAAACTAAGAAGCTTCTCCTTCCATCCCGCAAGTTTGTTTTGAATCCTTTCAATCAACTGATTCCAGTAAGTGTTTTCCAACTTCTTAGAGATCAAAGGTAGGCCCAAATAGGCATCAAGTAATTCAACTTCCTGACAACCCAAGATTTTTATCACTCTCTTCTTGATTTGTTGGTTAGTATTAAAGAAGTAAATTTTTCTTTTATCATAATTGATACACTGACCAAAAACTGCAGCATAGTCATTGAGCACCTGTTTCCAGAGACCTGCTTCCCCCACTGAGGCTTCCTCAAACATTAGATTATCATCAAAAAACTATTGGTGGGAGTTTGGCATAAGAGATGAAGCGGCTTTAACACCTTTGAGAGCTTTTGAGTCCACCAAATTTTGAATATTCCTACCAAGGACTTCAACAACAATGATAAAGAGATAGGGAGAGAGGGGGTCACCTTGCCTAAGCCCACGACCACAAGAGAAAAAACCTTGGAGAACTCCATTAACCAAAATAGAACACATGGGGGAGGTAACATAAGTAGATATCATCTTTAGGAATCTACCATCTATCCCAAACTTCCTTGAGGACAGCAAAGAGGAGAGGCCAAGAAACTCTATCATAGGCCTTAGAAATGTCAATTTTGAAGGCCATCCCCAGCTTCTTAGATTCATCCATAGAATGAATGATTTAATGGGTGAAAATAACAACATCCAAAATATTTCTACCCTAGACAAAACCTTTTTGATTTGGGGAAATCATTTTACCAAGCATCGGTTTGAGTCTAAGCACCAAAATTTTGGAGAAAATTTTATAGACCGTATTGTAGAGACTAATAGGTTTGTAATATTTCATAGCTAAGGCATCAAAAAAATTGTGGATAAGGGCTATAAATGTAGCATTCAGTCGGTTCATCAGCCTACCTGATCTAAATAAATCCCTAGTAGCATTGAACAAATCATTTTTAACAATATCCTAGAATGTCTGGAAAAAAATGGGAGGGAACCCATTAGGGTCGGGAGCTTTAAAAGCTCCAAGGAAAACAAAACCTTTTTAACTTCATCCATAGAAACAACATTAGTCATCATCTTTAAGTCTATATTAGAAATTACTTTAGGGATCACTTCAATAAAATCAACATATACCTGATGATCTATGCCAGGGGCCCTGTGTTGATTAGAGAAGAAGTTAACAACTTCACTCATGATTTATTTTTCATTATTCACCATAGAACCATCCTCCTTCACAAGTGATTTGATTTTGTTTCTACTTATGTGTTTCAAGGTGGATTGGTGAAAGAATTTTGTGTTCCTATCGCCTTCCTTTAGCCATTGAACACTTGAATTTTGTTTCCAATAGGTTTCATCCTTTTTGTTTATCCTATACCATTGGGATTTGAGATCTCTTTCCTTAGCACAAATCTTTTCATCCACCCTACCAGCCTCCATAATATCCTGAACCTCTTTAATGCTTTTTCCCAGAGAATTCTTTATCTCAAAGATATTGCCAAAATTCACCTTATTCCACCCATTAACTCTTTTCTTTATTCTACTTAACTTCTCTGCCAAGCAATACATCAGAGTACCAATTATAGGTTCCTCCCACTAGGATTTAACCAAAGCAGAAAAATATGGGTGGAGACACCCCATAGCTTCAAATCTAAAAGGGAAAGGACCCTTATTACGATCCATATTTCTTTTAAGCACCAAGGCATTATGATATGAACCAGACCTAGGAAGGGCAGAGAGAGAAAGGAATTGAGAGATATCCCAATTGGCAGAGATCAAGAATCTATCTAATTTGACTTGGATTAGGTGATTTCCATTTCTTTTGTTCAACCAAGTAAACTTAGTTCCTTGAAGGGGGATATCAATAAGACCTGTCGAATTTAAGAACTTCGCCAGCTCCATCATACTATCAGAATAATCATCATGCCCTCAAGACTTTTCTGAAGGAAGTAGAGGAGACTTAAAATCTCCTCCCAACATCCAGTGGTCATCTTTCCTTAGAGAAATAGCATCACTTAATTGTTCCCAAAGCAGAACTTTGTCCCTACTCAGATTCAGAGCATAGATGTTTATAAGGTTCCATTTCACCTGGAAGACAATATCCTCTAGAGTAATCATCAGACTGTTCTTACAAGTAGAACACATCATGCCTTTTAGTTTAGAAGGATTCCAAAGGGTAGAAATACCTCCTGAAGCACCATCCACCTCACTAACAAAATAATTCACGCCAGGCCATATATTCAAGATGGCTTTATCAAATTTCTCCTTCTTCATCTTCATTTCCTATAGGAGGAGGACATCCACTTTATTGTCAAGAATACAATATTTCACCAAAAATTGTTTGTACGGGCTATTAAGGCCCCTTATATTCCAAGAGAGGTACTTTATTAGTAAAGCAATAAGCAACTCCACCTCCATCCCAAAGAAGCAGTTAAAACTACTTCTTCTTGGACTTCAACCCTGCAATCGAATCCAAGGTTCTTTGTTGTCCAGCTACCACATCCCTTGCAGTGTCTTTGGTTCTGGAATCCTTTTGGGAAGGCCTTCCCACCTTATTTCCTCCTCCCACATCTGGTTTTTTTTTCTTTATAGGTTTAGAAGGAGCTTGGGACCATCCCTCCTCCTCCTCCTTATCACTTGACCCATTAGGGAAGCCAAGAAGAGCCAAAGAGTCGCTCAAATTTCTTGCAGCAATTTGAGATAAGGAGTGCATATCCTCCAAAGACAAGTTAGTCTCGGCTAGAACGTACTCTCCCTCTTCAAGGTCATCATTTGCACCTTGATTATAAGCCTTTACATTGGAATCTAGCACATTATTCTCCATCACAGGATCCTCAGATGGGACATTCTCCATATTTACATTTCCCCCTCCCTCCATATCCAAATTTCTCTTTGTTGGGAAGCCCAGGGTTGGAAAGGTGCAAGTAGGGGCAGCCATAGCTAGGTTCAGGCATTCTGAATCATTAACTTTTACAATAGGAGCAGAAATAGACTTATTGGAGAGGTTTGGGTTATCCTTGAGAAGAGGGATAGACACCTCCTACACGGGCACAGTAGGAGGTTGCATTGTAGATTCCATATCAGTACCAGAGTAAACCTTCTCTAGAATTTTATCCTTATCCTTTGAGCCCTCGCCCTACCTTAACCCACAAGAATCATTGAGATGGCCAAACTTCTTGCACAACTGGAAAAAGAGGTAGGAATTTTCATATTCTAAGGGTTGAGTCTAGTTACCAAACTTCGACTTTAGAAGGATTGAGGAAGGAAGGACCATGTTCATAGCCACATTTACACAGATACGGGCATACACGAGTCTTGATCTCTCCTGAGTAATCTTATCAATATCCAAAAGACTCCCAAAGGAGTTGGAAATGCCTTGTAAGATTCCCTTCTCCCAAAATTCTAGAGGGAGGCTTGGAAGGCGAACCCAGGCTGGAGCTGAATCTTCCGACAGGTCAAAACCCGACTTCCATTTGCAAAGGGAGACAAATTTTCAATCTCGAATCCCAAGGACCACTAGTTAGAACCTTCAGCATGTCTTCATACACCACAAAGGAAAAAAGAAAAATACCTCTAGGCATAACATTTATGGTGACGTTGCCTTTGAGGTTCCAAGTGGAAGCAACCCACTAACGAACCAGTTCAATATTTGGTATGTACGCCAAAAAATTTCCAACAAGATCCATTTTGATGTTGTCCATCGCCTTCAGCATCAAAATCTTCGGGACATCTATTTCCCAGCTAGTCATCGAGTAGGAAGCAGAATCCAATAGCCTTTTACTCGAAGCTGGCGAGTCAGACCCCACCAATTTGTCCACGTAGGTAGCCAAAGCTTCCTCAGAGATGAAAGAGTTAAGCCCCAAATACGATGAAATGGGCGACTTCTGAGAGATTCCCCCTGTCTTTTCCCCAAGGGAAAGGACTGAAGTACGAGGAGGAGACGTCATATTAGGAACCGCCAGACTGATCACTGCCACCACAGGCATAGTGCCAGAGAAGAGGATAGCATCCTTGGAATGGGGAGCCTTTCTGGCTACTCCTCCCGATTGACCCATTAGGCGATCAAATCACAACAGTGACCAAAAATTCAAAAAAACAACCTAAGTGGGAAACTTCAGAGTAGAAAGCAGAGAGTCGAGCCAAAAAAATCCCTTAACCTTGTTGATATCCCTATTGATGTTGAGAAAGTTGGCAATGTCAATATTTAAATTTTTGTAGCTTGGATGTTTTGGAGGCGGCTTTTTTTTTTGGGTAAATGCAAGAAGATGAGTCCATGAAACGTGGAAGTGTTTGCCTTAGCAAAAAACTCGAAATCAACTTCAACAAAATGGGATTCCATTTAGGTTTGGGGTCCCGAGCCTAAAACTAAAACGAGATCCCGACTTTTAAAAAATGAGATTCCATTTTTTTTAAATCAAGATCCTGGTTTGAAAATTTTCCATTTTTGGAAAAATTTCAAAATGGTGTCCTGTTTTGAAAAAATTCATTTTGAAATTTTCAAAATGGTATCCCTTTTGAAAATTTTCCAATTTAAAACTTCTCAAATCGGGATCCCGTTTTGAAAAAATTCCATTTTTGGAAACTCTTTTTTTTTGGCAACTTTTCAAAATGGGATCCCTTTTTGCAAAATGGGATCTTGTTTCGTAGAACCATAAAAAAAAATTATGAAACAAGATCTCGTTTTAGAATGGGATCCCATTTTTTAAAATATGAATTTTTGGTCGGGTTTTTGGCTTGTTTTTCGGTTTGGGAAATGGCTTTGGGACCCAAACCTAAGCTTTGGACCTAGTTTGACCTGCAACTTGAAGGTCATGTCAATATCACAGGAAAATAGTGACTTTGGACATATGTCTGAAGACATATTTTGCAAAAAAAATTGACGAAATTAAAACCCATTGTAAATGACACACTGCAGATTCCAAATATGTAATTTTTCTTACAATTGGATTATTTTTTCTATTTTTCAATTAATTTATGATGAAACTAGTTCATAAACTTGAAATATCATGGTTTTTTAGTATTTTAATAACTTTTTATTAAAAAAAAATTGTAAAGCGAATTGCACCAAAACGTACTTCAAACAATTCTTTTCAATTTTAAAAAAATTAAAAAATGATAAGTTTACGTCATCTTATGCATGACGTACACAATGATTTTTCAAAACAACAAATATGGCCAATAAAAACTTAACAAAAAAATATATATTCAATAAAAAATTATTAAAAAATATTGAAAACGTGCTTCAGTGAGCTACAAATCTTTTCCCAAAAGGATTTAGAAAAATATGATTATTTAGGTCAAAATATGGATGACGTACATGTGCATGGTATGGTAAACAAAAAGTGACTTTTAAAGAGTGGTTTTTAGAAATGCCTATTGAAAATCAATTTTTATCATCTAGGTATTGAAATAAATTACATATTTGGAAACTAAACTCTGAGTACTACATTTTATGATTAGTGATTTTTTTTTGGATTCCATCTCTAAGTGCTTCAAATTTTAAGGTCAAATGCATGACAAATTTTGAAAAATCAGGAAAAACACTTCCACTTTTTGGCCAAAAAGTGGACTCAACTTCTTTCACACACCTGTTTTTGTTCCCTACTTTGATATTGTTGTTCTTTTCCTATTAATGTTTTGTGGTTGTTTATACCACCTTTGATTTAATGTATTTTTTTTATGAACTAGAGCTTTATGCTCTCCTCAACCTTTATAATGTTTTCTTATGTAAATATTTATATATATCAATATACGATATTTCAAGTGCTTGCACCTTTTACCCCCAAAAAATAAAGAGGACAAATCCTCTATACTTTAGATCATATTAATCCAAGAGGGAATTCTTTGAGGCTATCAATGAGATAATTAAAGAGAAATAATGAAGTACAATGTTAGGCCCATAACAACTACACACATTTTATTGTGAACTCCTAAATCTATCACTAATTTCATGTCCATATTGTTAGTGTACAAAATGTATATTATCTAACTAGTTATTTTTTAAGTCATACTCGCACCAACATACTTAAGTTTAGTGATGCAAATGACATTACAGAATATTATCAAGTAGACCAATCACATAACCAAAATCTAACGTTCAATACAAAATAATATTTATATAATAATTGAAAGGTTCCCTAATTATATTGTTTAGAGACAAAATTCTAATGCAAGAGTATAATCATATTGTTTCTTGATCTTTTTCACCCTTCTATAACTCGCCAAAAGATCCCAAAATATGTGCATTGATCTTTATTTTATCCATTGGTGGCTAGGAAGTCAAAATATATATGATATTGGCCATTACAACAACTGAATCATTGCAAAATCATTGAGGCTAAATAATAGGTCAAAATTTTGCAAGTCCAACAAGTTGGAAATTTTTAGATACAGTAGCAAGTGGTAGATCCACAAACAACTAGTTCATTCAAGAAATCTGACTTTAGATTTAGTCGTTCAATAAGAAAATGCAACATCTCGTACATGGCGATGTCATCATCTTGTTGAAGTTGACTATCATCATCAATAAAAATATTATCTGAACTAGTTTATTAAACTCATTAAGATTTGGTGCACTTTATTTTTACTCACAAAGTTTAGATGACCATGTAAATTCTACAAAATTTCATTGGATATGGAATTCTTGAAAGAGAATAAGGAATTCCTGCATGGCTAGATTACTTTGAAGTTCTCGCTATGTAGAAGAATCCATTGGTACTATTTGCATGGGGAAAGCCATTGGAATCGGCTAAAGGTATATAGGTCAATACAAAGAGTATGATTCAATTCACTAAGAGATTTATGTGAATGTAATTTTAATGCTATCCATACAGACAAGCACATCATAACCAGTCTAATACATTAAAATCTATTAAAAATAGTCATCTCAACAATAAATATATCTACAAAGGCTAGATGTAGACCAAAAATTCACATAAGGTAGGCTCAACAGTAGCCCAAAAGTTCACAATTGGTAGTAGACTAAAAACACAAAAAGACATAACTTAGCCAAAAAAAATCGCTCTTCACCAAATTGGACCTTTAGATGCCCATTAGGCTCCTCTACAAGGTAACATCATTATATTGCCCAAACTATTTCTAAAAATCCTCATGAAAAAAATAGCCAAAGCTAACACTACTAAAAACCAAAAGAAAGTAAACTAAAATGAAATATTTTGGGTTGACATAGGATTGCCTATGGACCCAAATTCTTCTACATCACTTACATAGGTCATGTGTTTTTTTTTTTATCTCAAGTCATAGGATTAAGACACATGTCATGATCTAATTTAACCCTATCTAGGTTTTAGACTTGTCTTTAAAACAAGGGTTTCTCATTGTACATTGTAATCATTTGTCATTATCCTTTTTCATCTAATGAAATATCATGATTCATAGTAAATTAGTTGCTTCTCTCTTATGTGAAAGGATTTTTGATTTTAAGTGATCTTTAGGTAGTTGTGAGGTTTAATTATCAACTTTAATATGGTATCAAAGCTTCATATTTGTAACTCTTTTTATTTTTTAAGATTCTCATTTAAGAGCTTTCAAATAGTGCATCTTAGTATAAAATAGAAATCATTTTTACATTCAAAAGGTGTGAAAACCTTAAGATCATATGTCTAAATAGTGAAATTAGAGTTTAAAAATATCAAGGTAATTTTTTTAGGGTCTTGAAAATTTATCACAAAAATATGTATGACCGTATGGATCTATATATCATCCATATGGTTGTATATTTTATATGATAATCATATGCAATCATTGCAAAACCTACATAAAAATTTGGAAAAGTTTTCAAATCATTGGTGAATTTTTAAAAATATTTTTTGTTAGTTTTTCTAAATGCAATAACCATACCTATAGCAATAAAATTAGGGGTATAAAATATTTTCTAGATAAAATGATGTCAACACAATTTTTAGGTTTTAGCTTAGCCTTGATCACATCAATGATCAGGGGCTTAAAAATAGAAGCTCGAGAGGGGTCATAGCCTCTAGACCCTTATAAGGATTGAATTTAATGCACATGTCATGTTTCTCAAGTGAGAGGCCACAAGAGATTTTTCTGAGATCCATGACTACCTAGCCTTTCCACCATTGCAACCATACTAGGGGTCCTTTGCTAAATAACTACCCACTCACGCCTCGAAAATTCCTTGGCATATCCCACTCATGCCTTACTTTTTATTTGGCTTTTCTTTTCCTCTTCCTTGCATCAACATCATCTACAGTGCCAAAAATTTCATCCAAGTCAATTAACTCATTTTGGCTAACCTAGGTATCCCTTGGAACATCTTCTGCGACATTGTCATCCTCATCTAACTCAATTAATTCATTCCAATCTTCCTGTGAGTTATTACCAATGCCTTCTTCATTAATATTTAGTGCAAGAGTTGATTATGTAGTTCCATCTTGATCCAATGGATTAGAAACATTACCAAAGTAAGACTTTATGGAAACTCTATGTTTTGGGCATTTTTATGGCCTCCCTTCACCACCCTAAGGAGTATTACTCTTGTTGCACTTGCTGGTCGAAATCTTGATCTCTCATGAAATAAAGATTAAAAAATGTCTTCTTGTTTAAGAAAGAAATAGAATATAGATACCATTCCCTACTCAATATCATCTTTAATATTGAAGCAAGAATATAAAAGAGATAAAAAATCGTATAACACTATGAAGAAATGATCACTTACATTTAGGTTTTCACTAACTCACTATTCGCCAATGCAACAATGCCTATAGTTGTAAGTTTGTAACTTTCCTATGATCAAGGTTCCAAGTTCTGAATCAAGAGCTCACAGGTTCATAACTGAGCAAAATGTGTAAAAATAAATTAGAGTTTTGATTGTATTTATATCAATCCATATTTGGTGAATTTTGCAAGATTTTTAAATGGTATAGTAAAAATTTGGTGAATCCCATGTGATTATACAATGATACATTTAAATGTTGGGCGAATCAAACCTCAACAGAACAATGTATACATTATAATTTTCAAGGCGATTATGGCCCTATGATTAGCATGGTGTTATCATAGTATTAGCAAAATGGGTCCTCATACACACTTATTTTGTAATGTAATTGGTGAAATGTGTCCTCAAACATAATTATTTTTTAATATTATTAGCGAAATGGGTCCTCATACACAATTATTTGTAAATTTTACTAGTGAAATGGACCCTCACACACAGTGCACATTTAATCATGTTGGCAAAACATGTCCTAATACACAATGTCATTTTAATAGTATTGGTGAATATGTGGGTGATTTAAAACACACTTCCAAGATTCTAAGAGAAAATATTAATTAGTCCATTGGAAATGCATAATTTGTTATGTTGAAACTATTAATTACATAGGCCTCATAAAATAAATTGATGGAGAATTGCAATGAGTTGGACTGATAATTCATAAAATTTGAGTGATTTTTCCACCTTGTTGGTTGCAATATATTCTCCAATTTCAACTTGGATGATATGAACTATTCACCAATTGGTAAAAATTCACCACTAAAAATTCCCTATTTAGAGGTTCTAGGGTTTAGCATATAGTATTTAAGGTTTAGGGATTATGGTTTAGGGTTTAAGGCCTAGGTTTTATGGTTTAAGATTGATGGTGGAGGATTTAGGGTGGCACCTACCTCTCTCTCACTTCTCTCCCCTCTCTACCACTCTTTTCCTCCTTTTACCTCTCTACCTCTCCATCCCTCCCTCGCTAACCCTCTCTTCTCTCTCACCTCTCAACCTTTGTCCCCTCTCTATCACCTACCCTCTCTCTATTAGTATTCTCTCTCACCTCTCTATCTCCCTCCATTATCTCTCTACCTCTCCCTCCCTTCATCACTCTCTCCCTCTCTCCCTCTTTCCTATATATCTCACCTCTCTATCTCTCTCTCTCTCCCTATCTCTCTAAATTATTCATGGTTTATGGTTTAGGGCCTAGTATTTAGTGCTTATGATGAAGGGTTTAGAGATTAAATTTATTTTTTTAGATTTTAATGTTACATTATTAATGTTAGGTTTTATGGCTTAGAGATTAGTGTTTAGGGTTTAGGTCTTGGGGTTTAGGGTTTACAATTTAGGGTTTATGGTGGAGGGTTCAAAATTTATGGTTTAGGGATTAAAAAAAAAAATTAAGGTTTTAGTGTTAAAAAATTTTAATACTAGGTTTGAGGATTTAGGGTTTAGTGTTTAAGGTTAGGGTTTAGAGCATAAGCTTTAGGTTTTAGTGTGAAATTTTTAGATTTTAGGACTTAAGGTTTAGGGTTTAGGGTTCATGATGGAGGGTTGAGTATCTACCTACCTCTCTCTTACCTCTCTATCCCCTCCATCTCTCCCTCCCACCCTCACTCTCTCCCTACCCCTCTCTTTCCCTCCCTCTCTCTCTCTCCCTCTCCCACTCTTCCTCTATCTCTATCTAAATTATTCATGGTTTAGTTTTTAGGGTCTAGGATTTAGGGCTTAGGGTTTAGCATATAGTGTTTAACATTTAGGGCTTAGGGAACTTATATTTTTTGATTGATGGTGGAGGTTTTAGGGTGGAACCTACCTCTCTCTCACCTCTCTCTCCCCTCTCTCCCTCCCTCCTTCCCTCCCCCTCTCTCTCTCCCCCTCTCTACATCTACCTCCCTCCCTCCTTCCCTCTCTAATTATCTCTATCTCCCCTTTCCCTCTCTTTGCCTACCTCTCCCTCCACCCATCTATCTCACTCTTACTCTCTCCCCCCTCTTTCTCTATCCTTGCTATTTTTTAATTCTCAACATTACATGCACACTTGCATTATTTCTTATATTGGACCAAAATGTGGTGTGGCCACTCTTTGGTCCCCCCTCTTTTTGCACTTACCCTAAAAATTTATTGGTTTATTAAATACCTAATTTTGAATAATAAAACTATGGAAGTATTTAAGTGGTGGATTTTCTCCCACAAGGGTTTTCCACATAAATATTTTAGTATTGTGTAATCTTATGTGTGCATATTATTCCATTCACTTATATGAAAGTTGTTAGATTTTGTAAATATTGTTGACTATTTTGAGTGCAAACAATCTTGAGCTTCTTTAATCCTAGTTGTTCACATTTTTCTACAAGAATAATTTGAATCCACAACATAATCCTCATTCTCATATGGGTAATTCATAGTATCCATACTTTCATCATCAATTTTCCTTTCACACTCTTAATTATGATGCCCAAATTTATTATAATTGATAATAACAGTAAATATGATATATCTCATACCTTTTATGTTCATTTAGATGGTTGA
Organism: Sequoiadendron giganteum; assembly: GCA_007115665.2. Classification (NCBI taxonomy): domain Eukaryota; kingdom Viridiplantae; phylum Streptophyta; class Pinopsida; order Cupressales; family Cupressaceae; genus Sequoiadendron; species Sequoiadendron giganteum. The sequence goes on from CM021102.1 coordinate 463,460,561, forward strand.
TTCTTCTTCCTCTCCTTGCATAAAATGTCCCCCCCTCTAATATTGTTATTCATTTCCACTTGTAATATCTCATACCTTTGTCCAAAGGTTTGTAGTGACCCCATTGACTCATCCACAAATAACCTTGTCAAATATATATATATATATATATATATATATATAATATAAAATTGCTATCAGAGAGGACATCACCCTTTCTATTCCTTTAAAGCTCCAATTTACATATATTTTAGACTTAAGTTTCACATTGAAACCAAATTGCATAACATATTACATATCCAAATTTTCTACATTTTTAAAAGATCTTAGTGTCATTGCATGCTTTTGTTTTGCTAATGGTGTTTTCCTCCACTTCACCTATGTCCATTCTTTCTTTTTTTTAGGGGGATCATTTATGTTTTTTGCACTACTCTTGGAGAGAATTGTAGAGGCTACAATCTTTTCTTTTACCACACTATTATCAAACAAGACTACAAGTCAATCCCTAGGAGGGGGAGGGGAGATAGGCATGTTTTCCTTCAGATAAATATGTTCAGACTCCTTGGGGGGATTTGGTGGAATGATGCAGTGCTGAGATTCTGCCCCAATCTGCCATGTTGGTTTTCTCAAGTTCAGATTCACCAAAGAATGCTTCATATTACATTGGGAGGAGATGTGTTATGTTGAGAAACAATTTCTACATCTAAATGTATTTTTTTCATAATCAATAGGTTGCTTCCTGGGTCAGTGTAGGATCATGGGGGTCCAAACTAGACCCTTAAGTGGCAATGAAAATTCAAAAAAACGGAGTTAAGAAACTTGACATAAAAATTTTAATAATTTATTAACATAATTTGAAAAATATGTAAGAACAAAATTTAAAAATTTGAATGTAGTTTCTAAGATACTAGATTCTTTTTTGAAAAAAAGTAAATATATTTGGGGAAAATTTAAAATTTCAATGCAATAATACTATTTTTTTAGAGAAAAATAAAAAGCAGGTGTATGTCTGACCACCCTAAGTACAAGCAAAAAAAATATAATTTTTTGAAACTTTCAATATAAGTAGAGGACCCATGTCTCGATGTGTCACAACTTTTTTTGTATTTTTTTTACAAGTAAATAATTAGTTATAATTTTTTTATTAATTTTTTTTTTAAATATTAAAACATGTTTGTCCGACTACCATAACTTAGTCAAGAAATTATGAAATTTATTTTTTCTTTTTTTATCCTATAGTATGGGAAGCATAGAATGTGACACATTTTTTGGATTCAAAAAATATGAAATTGTTTAATAGTTATAGATTTATTTCAATCATCCTATCAATCAGGACCTTAATCAAAATGTATGTACAAAATTAATAATAGTTATCTATTTAATTACAAATAAGGCATATCTTATATTATTCGAAAGCTAACAATTTTCTCAATAAACCCTTTTCATTTCATCAAATTCTGATAAAAAAAAAGTCATCAACCACTTTTTTGTCATATCGTCACTTTTTGGACCCCCATGATCCTGCACTCACCCTCCTGCACCTTTTTCCCACCTTCAGAAAAATATCATTGGGAAGGCCATTGGCTAGGTTCATTTCAACACAAATGTGAGCACACGTGGAATTTTGATAGTCGATAGTTTCCTTGGAAGAGTAATGATACTTGTTAGGGCCATTTCCAATAGCCCTCAAGCAGTCAAGTTCCTAGAATTGAATAGGAAGATACGAAAGTCTTATCCAAAGAAAATCAGTGGTGAAGATTTTTATACACAGATCAAAATCAAATTACAAGGGTTTCATTCAAAAAAAATCGCCTTCATAGATCCATGGACCATTTTCCACCACTAACATCTTATCTTCCTATGAATCAAATTCTAAAATGAAGAAACCCTTTGCACAGGGGTAAATGCTTATTTCTTCAATCATGTATTCCTGCCTTTTATATGAAACCGCATAACTTCGGCCAAGTATTTGTAAAACAACACATCAGGGCGTGCTCGGACAGAAAATCCTCCCTATCTATCGCTAGGCTGTCTAAACATACTTTCGATGATTTTGAAGAGGTTAGGATAGGGAAATGTGACTGTTCGCCATCATTAACAGTGGTGACAACATGCTGGAAACCCCCATCGCTAGGATTATTGAGTAATTTGTGCCCTAGCCCTCGATCAGAGCATCGTAGGCAAGAGTTCCCAATCCACACTACAAATCAATCTTAACGGCAAAGGCCATATCGTTGCCACGGGCCCTACTTAAATCACCATGCTTGTCTAAATCGCCAACAGAAGGAGCGTGGAGAGAAGACCCTGAAACAACGCGCGACATTGGAGCAAACCTAATAAAACAAATTTGTCTTGTCAAATATTTTACTTTAATAGAAATCACAACTAAATTAAAATTTTCATATAAACTCCTTAAAATTGTCTTCATAATATTTTGGTCTTCAATATTCTCTTCAACTACCCTTAACTAGTTTATGATACCCATTACTCAAGTAAAGAATTATTTCATTGATTCCAAATCTTTCATTAGCAAGTTCTTAAATTCTCTTTTCAATATCTACAACTCCACCAATTTTATCTTGGTGTTTCCTTATTATGCATTTTGAAGAATCACCTATGCTTATTTTGAAATTTGTACCGATGGAAAATAAATTCATCCATTTTCATTTGTATAAATGTAATGCTTTAGTACCCTTCTTATTTTCATTGTAATGCTTTAGTACTCTTCTTATTTTCATTTAAAAAAAAATCTTAGCTTGAATTAAGTGGGTATATGTCACTTCATTAGTAGGTTATGAGAACATATTTTTTACAAGTTCCAAATGCTCTTGAGAATAAAATAGTGTCTTCATAATGTTCTAATGGTCATATTTTTTCCTATTAAAAATTGGTATCTAGAGCCACAAATTTTTGTTATTAACCATTGGTCAAACCCCATGAGAATATCTAATTTTTTTCTTGAAATATATTAAATCTTTGTTCCAAGCTTAATTTAAAAATTACCCATATAAAATAACCTTAGAAATCAAGTTTTGTTGAGCAAACCAACTAAAAATCACCCTTGTTAATACTAATTTGGCTCTCATACCAATTTGAAGGAAATTGTTTGTACTCTATTTAATCCGTAAATAGATTATTATTGAGAATTTGAGAAAATGTGTATAGATAGAATACTGCAAAAATACACACATATAAATTAAGTACAAAAATGTTGCTATTTTTTTCTTCTATCAACTTTTTCTTTTCTTATGCATAATTACATTGTTAATTATAAATATACAGAAATGCTTACATATTTTGGAATTTTCCATCGTCTATATAACTCTAAGAAATTTGATGGCTTCTACATAAAGATATCTAAACTATTTTGAATAATAAGTCTTTATATATATAAATTATTTATATACATGAATGCTTGTACAAATAATGTTAGAATAGAGTGGGTGGAGTTATTACTCCAATGATATTTGAAGAAATATGGAAGCAAGTTTATTTCCAATATTTTAAGGCACCATCCTAGTTTATTTAATCATTAAATATCATGGAAAATATTTAATTGTGAACCATAGGAAATAGGGTTCCACCTTTTAGGAGATGGAACTAGGAGGACCTATTTCACTCTTAGTTCATTAAAGGAAACCCTAGAGACTTCCACCCAATGATTCAATTGAGGGAAGTATTAGGACAATGGGGTTTCCTTAGGTGTGATTAAAACAGTGGTTCACCACTAAGCAAATGCTTAGTAAGAAGGAAATGAAAGAAAAATCAAATCTAACTAAGTGACCTAGAAAATAAAAATTAAGATCAAAATGAGAAACTAAGGATAAACAAAGAAGCATCTTGACGATTAGAGATGTCCAAAACAAGGTCAGCAACCCTAAAATTTTGACTTTTGATGCTCATTGGGATTGACATGCCAGACTAGCTGATTTAGTCACAGTTAGGGTTTTTGGGTTGAATATGGAATCTGCTACTGGCAAACCAAGATCTACAAAAAATTGTTGAAAAGGGGTATACTGGGACTCATATGCCCAAGGTGGTGATTTAGTCCCAGTATTAGGGTTTGATTGAAACTTTTGTATCCTTGAGTAATCTTCTATAGCTTTTGTCTTGTTTGATCTTCAAATTTGAAAAGTTTGAATTGTGAGTTCGAAGTGAGTTTTCGTGAAGATGACAACTACTTAACAAATTTGACAACTTTTATTCAATCTTGTAACTGGGTAACAGCACAAACCTCTATCACACTTTCGGCCAACTAAATAGTTTCGAGCGAGAATATTTCAACCTAAAGATTTTTAGTTGAACTAGTTTCACTCGAAACAACATGGCACATAGAGTTTTGAGCAAAACCCTTTCACCCAAAACTCAAAATTTTGAAAAAAAATTGTTTTTTTTTTATTTTTCGCATCAAAATGTGGCTTACTTTATGTGTGGGGTTTCGGTAGAAACCCTTTCCACCGAAACTATCTATGTGGCATCCTAGTTGGCAGCCAACTTGACTTTTCTTTTTTTTTTAAAAGAAACTTTCAACTTCAACTAAGTATTTCTTCAGTCAAAATGATGATTTTGAAAAACGAAAAAATACCATTTTGTAGAGCTCAAAGTGGTGACTTCAAATTTGTAATTCTTTTAATATTTTGATTAGTTTTAATATATTTTTTTTTTAAAATAATGCAAGTAGGTTGTTAAAGTTAAAAAAGAGGTTGATTAGAAATTTTAAAAAAATAGTAAAACAAAGTAAAAAATATTGAAAAATATATGGTGCACTAGAGGAGAGAGTCTATTCAAAAGGGTAAATTTTTTTTTGAAACTAATTAAAAATATAGACAATAGTTGACGTCCAATGAAAACTATCAAATTCTGACAAGTTTGACTTTAAAATGTTATTACAAGAAAAATATACATCAAAACATTTTTTTTCCATGCACTAGATATTGAAGTTACCTATTTGGAGAGAAAAAATTAGGGGAAAATGAAGTTTTTTCTATTTTTTTCTTGACATCAAGTGAACGTCACTTTTTCCTAAAATTTTCATCATTCCAAAATCTACTCTTAAATTGATAAAAAAATAATCAAAACAATTTTTTAAAATCTGAAAAATTACAGGATTAAACTTTATCAATATTTCTACCTTTCATTAGTTTACATCATTTCAAAATTCAAAACATAAAGACCACTTTTATGTGGTCGAAGTTCAGATTTATATTTTTGTTATTGGTCGATTCCTTTACAAAGTGTGACACAGGTTTGTGCTTTTACCCAACTCTGTCTTCAAAGGATCTCCAATCTCCAAATCGTCTAGATTTGTAATCACACATGAAGAGGTAAAAATATTGTTGTGTTAGGGAATAGGAGTTTGCCTTGGTCAAACCCCGTTTGGGTAATTAAACCTTGAAATGAAATGAAATAGAAATGAAGGAATGATAAATGAACAAATGCAATGTTGCAACTCACCAAACCCTTATAACAAAGGCTTCAATCTTGTATGAAATGGCTAGCATGAATGTGAATCTTGACTCTTGATCTTGATATGAGATAATGTCTTTGAATGCTTGCTTGAATCATGAAACCCTACATCAAAAATGTTAGCTCAAAAACACACATGATGCCTGATAACTTTGACATGATGCTTGAATCTTGAATGCTACTCCAAATACTTGATAATTTGCTCTTGAATTTCCCTAGAAAATGATCTCATAAGAGTTCTTAGATTGTTATGGGAAAATATGTGAAATAACCTTGTATTTATATTTGTTTATGCCAAATTTCTTGAAATTACAACACTACAAGCCGAAATCAAATCTAGGAGAATAAAATCTCACCAAGAATTTGATTTGAAATATGTCCAAGATAAAGTGGGACTCATACACTAGTTGGGGCGTATGAACCCCAATAGCTAAAAACTAGGACACAAACTTCAGGAAATGTTAACTTCAATGCAATATTTAGGACCAAGCCCTGAAACCTAGGTGGGACCCACACACCCAAGGTGGCGTATGAGTCCCAGATCAACAGATTTGGAACATATAACCCAAAAACATGAATTATAATTGGTCATTTGATAAATGTTAGGATTATTCTCAAATAAATGCATTAAATAAGGCTTGTGGATGCAAATAGGACCAAATAAGGCATAAAGAAGCCAAGTTTTAGCAAGGAGGACCCAAACAAGTGTGAAAATATAAAAGGATACATTTTTCTACACTACATTTAGTCCCCACTTTAGTGAGAGGAGGAAATTGCTTCAAAATCACACTAAAGTAGATAAAATCGCATCAAGAGGGGTTCAAATGTACAAATGCTAGTGAGATAGGATGACAACGATCAAGAGGGTTGTGCAAGCCCGTGGGATCAAGATCCTATGGAAAACCAAAATAGGCACAAAATAACATGCATGAGAATGATGTATGAAACAACAAAAAGGCACAAGCATACACTGCCAAAGACATAAAGAAGAATGAAAAAGAAAACAGAGGGTGGATCAAGCATCGACTATTTGTCCAACATGATGTAGATCAGATCTAAGTTGTTTGTCCAAAAATGTTTACAAGTGGAACACGATGTCCACTATGCAAACCAAATGCATGCTCATAAGAGCTAGTGGAACCTCAAGTCATCCACTAGGTGAGCCCTTAGAGACACATACACACACGACCAATATGCGCTCACACAGACAAGCAAGTGGCTATGGGAAATTCACGCCTATGTTCAGATCTCATACGCTAGCCATACCAAAGCTATACCTCCTGATAAATTTAATAAGGTGCCATAAAACATGAATGACAGGATTCACGAGGTAAGTAAAACTGTGTATGCTAATACTCATGAACAATTATGATGGCTCCACGGGCAAGAAAAGTGTGTTATGCAAGGTGGCCATATAATAGGTATTATAAATGCAAAATAGTGTAAGGTACATTCAAGGGAGTTTTTCTTAGTTCATGTAAGGTCTTAACTTAGGGAACATCATGCCTAATGTCTCCAAGAGAGGACCAATCGAATAATCAAAGATTCACAACTTAGGGGATGCAGTGTGTTGCATAAAGCCACTAAGAGGAATATAATATGCTAAGAGGGATCACTCTCTTGAAGGACATCACACCCAATGTCATCACCAAGAGAAAGACACATTGCATGAAGTAAGAAGACTGCAAAATGAAACATGAAAATAATGCCAATGTATGCCCCCACTTTAAAGAAATTGTTGAACACCATGTTGTGAGCAATTACTTTAAAGTAGAAAATGATAGATGCTAACAATAAAGAGGACATGAGAGATTATTTATAATTCCCTATGCCAAGTCATATGTCTCCAAATAAAGTTACCTCATGAAAATGGATTGCCCCCAAAATGAAATCCCAAAATCACATAAGGGATCCATGGATTCAGGGCCAGTATGTCTTTGCTACAATGTTGTCATAAAGCTTAGAACTATCATTATTCCCCAAATACTTATGGAACAGGAAGAATGACACAAAGAGAGAGAAAACAAAGAAAAAAATTTGTGTTAACATGGAAGAGACCTAAATGTTTTGACGCCTAGCGTCATCCCCAAAAGGAAAACACAAGACAAAGAAAAGGTAAAATGTTTATGACATAGAGGAGAATGTAGATACAAATAGAGGAATGCCACAAAGAGAGAGATACATCAAACAAAATAGTACAGGGAGATCATATTATGCACATGCAATCACACACATAACATGAAAATTAGAGCAATGCAAAAGACTAGTAAGGCACATGTGAGTCAACCTATAGTAGGTCGTCTGCATCCCAATATTTTTCATCTTATACAAAAGGCGGACAACTAGCCAAAGGGACAACAACAAGTGTCGAACTAGGGGAAACAATGAGTTCAATTCATTATGCACTTCTTCATCAATTTTAGCAATCTCGTCATCATCGTCTAAGTTAATCACAACGGAAGGTTGAATGATAATTTCTAAATAATATTCTATTCCCTATTGTGGTTGCGATATAGGATCTTTTTGTTGTGGCGGAGAGGGAGACTCCTCTTGTATTGTTTCACTTAAATTTGGATGTTGATTTTGTTTGTTATTTTCTTCATTTAACCTTCAAGAAATAGCATGATGTCTACATGTACACTCTTGATCATTTTTGTTTATTTTGTTATAATTTTCAAGTTGTTTTTGTGTACGAGTGGGCTTATCAACCATAGGTTCCTTTTTTCCCTAAGGGGAGGAACATAAGGAACCATAGAAGGTTGTTCAATCGCTTTCTCTTTAGCTTTGTAAACTTGTTTTATCTCAGACATGATAGAATTGTTTTGGTTGTATACAAGATAAGCAAATGATTGGTCTTAGGTTGGTCTTGGTTATTTGGAGGATATTTTGGTTCAATCATGGCTTCACCAAGGATAGGAGGCTCAATCATGGGTTGAGGCATGTTTCGAAGGCATAGTTTTGCTATGCAATTCACCTTAAACTTTTGATAGGATTTGAAAAAGAAGTCTTCACAAGGTTTAATAAGTTCAATAAGCTCGGGCCAAAAGAAATCTAATGAAAATTTCCCATAGGAAGAAGCAAGATTAAATTGTTATGGTGCACAACAAAGATTTCATTGTCAAAGGGAAACTTTAAGAATTTATGCACAACTGGCGGGATGCCTTCCATGGAGTGTAGCCATGGGTAGCCAAGCTTCACATGGAATTGATCTGATGTCGGCATGATCGAGAATGAGACATCTAATTGTTTCGGTCCAACTCTTAAAGGGATAATGATCGAACCAATCCTAGGGCAAGCGAAACCATTATGAATTTTATCCATGTTTTCGCTTTATCATATGTATCTTGGTAGAGTTCATGCACAAGTAAGATTATTCAGTGATCACATTCTCTCCACAAATGAGATCAACTAATATCCCATTAGTGGGCTTATCATTGATTCGGCTAGCTATGTAAAGAGGACCATCGAGTGTGTTTTTGGTTATATCATTAGATGAGAAAGCAATGTCAAAAGGCATTTTAGTTTAACGCTTACGAGATTGGATTTCAATCAATCCAACCATACTATCCATAGGACTTTGTTCATTAGTATCCATGTTGTCATCATCCATGTCAACATTCATTATTAACATCATTATTTTTAGTTTCACTAGCCTTGAGAAATGAAATATTATGATTTGGAATAGGGTTAGTAAATATTTTCAAGTTTTAGTAGGGAGGGGCAATGGACTTATTACCTTGATCATTGTCACCTCCAATCTGAATACAATTAGAATCAATGATGTCTTGCACAAGATGTTTAAGATGCTTACAATGTTTTGTATTATGTCTATTTTGTTGATGAAAATGAAAATAGGAATTTGATCTAAAGTTTTGAGGTAATGGTTTATTAGGATCGAGAGTTCTAACAAGAGGTAAGGATATCAAGTTCTTTTCTAGAAGTTGTAACATGGTGTTATGGAGGGTATCAGGTAAGGGATAAATTTTCTAGCTGGGTCCCCAAATGTAAAAGGGTTTTTCTTCTTTATAGCAGCCACTTGGGTATCAACATGTTGGGTTGGTTGAGGGGGATTTAGTTGCAGAAAGCATTTATTATGTTTCCTAAAAGGCTAGTATTTTTTTTTATTTGTGGATTCAGACTTTTAAGGATGGCTAGAGGTGGGTTTTGTTTCACGACTGCTAACCGAGTTTTGATAATCACAAAGGGTGTTACACAAGTGTATGAAGGAAGGAAACTTCATCATTCTAAGCTTGTCTTGTATCTTAATTTGTAAGTTCTCAATGAGCATTCATTGTAGGTCAGGATTGAGAATCTTTACGTCAATTTGGGAATAAAGCAATTGGTAGTGTGAAATGAAGTCAGTAACCTTTTCATCATCCTTTTTCTTACATCTCATCAAATAAGCTAATGCCATCTTAGGGGTCATATAAACTTGGAAATGGTTGATAAAGTCCTCAACAAGTTCATTGAATGAACCAATTGAGTTATTCGATAATGAGGAAAACCATTCTAAAGCAGTTTCTTTCAAGCACCTAGGGAAAAGCTTAGTCAAGAGCTTATCTTCAAGGACAAAATCACTACATAAGGTGGTATAAGAGGAAACATGGTTAGAAGGATCTCATTTCCCTCCATATTTCTCAAACCTAGGAATCTCTATACCTTGTGGTATCGACATTCTTAATATCTCCGAGGATATAAGGGATTGCTTTTGACGTAGTATGAAAGTTGGCTGTTTTGATTTTGGTTTATGGTGGAAATTTGTTTTAGTATGAAGGTTGGTTGTTTTGATTTTGGTTTATGGTGGAAATCTGCTTAAGGATGGAATCATTGGTTATGTTTTGAGATGGAGGTGAATATGGTGGAGGTGTATATGTGTTTGAAGGAGAAGTGAATGGAACACTTATGGGAGGTAAAGTGGTAGGAGATATGATGTGAGATGCCACAAAGGTATAAGGATTGCTAGTGGAAATACCCAAGGTAGGAATGTGATTACTAGTAGGTTGCATCATTGTGGTAACTTGAGGCTTGTTATAGGTAGGAATTGAGGCAATGGTTGTAGGAGGAAGAATTTGGGTTCCTCCTTGACTTTGAGTATTGTTTGATGTTTGAGCACAACTAGTCATTGAGGTAAGATGTTTTCCAAAAATCTAAGCTAAGTTATGTGCAAGTTATATTCCTTGTTCACTTTCAATCATGTAGTGTATGTTATCTATGGTAGGAATAGCAATGTTGGAAATGTTTTTAGTACTCACTTGGTTTTGTAGGTTTGCTAATTCTTCATGGATTTGGATTATGTTTTCTTGAGGGATACTAGCAACCATTGTTTCAACATTTTCCATACTATTTGATAGTAAAGAGTTGTCAAGGGTATGGTCCATACCTAGTGAACTAGTGTCAACACTATCAGTGAAAGAGCTAGATAACCCAAGATCCATGGCGAGTGTGTTATCATGGGATGACATGAGTATCAAACTATGTCTCACTATAGTATTAGCAATAGGACACCAAGTTGTAAATCTCATGCAAGGGACAATCAATGAATGCAAGATAAATGCAATGAACACAAGATAAATGATATGATTTAATTCCAATTCTTATTTTTTACAAATGCACTTGAAATGAGACTAAATTAAGCTAGATCTAATGAAATGAATGAAACAGAAACTCAACAAAATGAAATAGAGATCTGATAACAACAAAGTAAAGCACATAAATGAAGTTTTAAATGCTATAAAATGCAAATTCAGGTCTAATACGGGACTTAATTGCCCAAATGGGAAAATGATTCCCAAATAGGGTTTTTGATAGGTTTTGATACTAAAAAACAATCAACACAAAATTCCCAAAAATTAGGAGCAAAGACCTATACTAGGACTAAATCAGCTAGATGGGAAAATGAGTCTCAAATGAGGGTTTTCACACTAAATTCAACAAATTTTGAGTTGATTCTAAGGTTTCTAACTTGTATGTTGACTTGACTATTTTCAATTATAGTTTTCCAATGAAATTCAATTATGCAAGATGCAAAAATGCAACCTATATGCACTTTTCCACTAATGCAAGATTTAGAAGCCCTAAATGAGAATTAACTAATGCAAGATCTGATGCAAAGTTAATGTAGGCTAAATCTAGGAATTTAATGCACTCCAAATCAGAAACAAAGGGTTCAAAGGTCGGGTTCACCAAAATGAACTGTAGGAAATAGGGTTCCACCTTTTAGGAGATGGTACTAAGAGGACCTATTTGACTCTTAGTTCATTTAAGGAAACCCTAGATACTTCCACCCAATGATTCAATTGAGGGAAGTATTAGAACAAGGGGGTTTCCTTAGGTGTGATTAAAAAGGGGGTTCACCACTAAGCAAATGCTTAGAAAGAAGGAAATGAAAGAAACGTGCAAATATAACTATGTGACCTAGAAAATGAAACTTAAGATCAGAATGAGAAACTAAGGATAAACAAAGAAGAACCTAGAAGATTGGATATGTCCAAAACAAGGCCAAAAACCCTGAAATTCTAACTTTTGATGCTCACTAGGATTGATACACCAGATTGGGTGATTTAGTCCCAATTAAGGTTTTTGGGTTGAATTTGGAATCTACTACTGACAAACTAAGATCTACAGAAAACTGTTGAAAAGGGGTATACTGGGACTCATACACCCAAGGTGGTGATTTGTTCCTAGTATTAGGGTTTAACTAAAACTTTTGTATCCTCGAGTAACCTTATGTAGCTTTCATCTTGTTTGATCTTCAGGTTTGAAAATTATGAATTGCGAGCTATAAGTGAGTTTTCTTGAAAATGACAACTTCTTGACAACTTTGACAATTTTTCTTCAATCTTGCAACTCTATTTTCAAAGGATCTTCAATCTCTAAAACACCTAGATCCACAATCACACATGAAGAGGGAAAAATGTTGTTGTGTTAGGGAATAGGGGTTTGCCCTGGTCAAACCTCGTTTGGGTAATTAAACCTTGAAATAAAATGAAATAGAAATGAAAAAAAATTGATGAATGAACAAACGCAATGTTGCAGCTCACCAAGCCCTTATAACAAAGGCTGCAATCTTGTGTGAAATGGCTAGCATGAATGTGGATCTTGACTCTTGATCTTGATATGTGATATGTCTTTGAATGCTTGCTTGAATCATGAAAACCTACATCATAAATGTTAGCTCAGAAACACACATGATGCATGATGACTTTGACATGATGCTTGAATCTTAAATGCTGCTGCAAATGCTTGATAATTTTCTCTCAAGAATGCTCTTGAATGTTCTTGAATTACCCTAGGAAATGCTTTCATAAGATTGTTTAGATTGTTAGGGGAAAATATGTGAAATAACCTTGTATTTATACTTGTTTATGTCAAATTTCTTGAAATTACAACACTACAAGCCGACATCAGATCTAGGAGAAGAAAATCCCACCAAGAATTTGATTTGAAATAGGTCCAAGCTAAAGCGAGACTCATACGCTAGTTGGGGTGTATGAGTCCTTATAGCTCAAAACTAGGACACAAACTTCAAGAAATGTTAAGTTCAATGCAATATTCAGGATCAAGCCCTGAAATCTAGGTGGGACCCATACACCCAAGGTGGCGTATGGGTATTAGTCCCAAATCACCAGATCTGGAACACATAATCTAAAAACATGAATTATGATTTTTCATTTGATAAATGTCAAGATTATCCTGAGAGAAATGCATTAAATAAGGCTTGTGGATGCAAAATAAAACCAAATAAGGCATAAAGAAGCCCAATTTTATCAAGGAGGGCCCAAACAAGTGTGAAAATTTAAAGGGATACATTTTTCTACACTACAAATTGAATTAGAATAAAAAATTCACATATATGTCTCTAGCATGTGCAAATTTAGCTATCAATTACTATGTTGTCCACAACAACAACTAACACCTCTATTTATTTTTTGTCTCATTATTGTTGAATCAACTCAAGGTGTGATTTCTAATAAGGAACTTGGTCACTCTTTCCCATTGTTATAGTAGGTCCAAATATTTTAGGAAAAATTCGATTGCGGAACAAATTTTCCTAATGCCAAGACTCGAAGGAGAAGAGAGATATGCCTTTTAATGTTTAAAATTAGAGTTCATTAAGACACACATGAAAGAAATAACAAAACTGATAAATAAACACATAACACAATTGACACCAAATTTACATGGGAAAACCCTTACGGGAGAAAAACCCACCACACCAAAGAAAGATCACTTGTATTACAATAATCAGATTACATACAAGTTACAGACTCTTCTTTTCAGATGACAATTCTATAGCAGAAACATTTCCCTGATCAACCTTGTACAGAATATCACTGTTACAATGCTTCCGAAAAACTGTATACAATGAAATTCACTAAAAGATCATTCGACCAACCAACCAGACCCTCGACCGAACTGTTCATTCATACTCAAGCGGTTTGTTCATTTCCCACAAGAGAACGGTCATAATAGTTCAACTGCCAATTAGTTTGCATTTTTCTTCTCTCATTGGTTCAAAACAAACCACTTAGGATAGACACTTGGTCAAAAGACTTCAACTATATCGCTCATCGGTGAGACAACAGACCATGTCTCACCGATGCCAAATTGCCCACAAACCATTGCACACTACACTGGCTTCTACTGGTCTATCGCTCAAACTTGGTGAAGTCTCCTCGATCTCAGGACCATCAACAAAACCAACGCTATCGGAAACAAACTGGAAAGTCATACCGATGGTTCAAGTCTCCCCAATGTCCCAAAGAACACCAAGACCACGCATATCAGCAAGAGTCACACCGATCATTCATCAGGAGCAAATCCATCGGCAAGAGTAATACTATCAGTAAGAGATCAAGAAGTCACGTCGACAGCTCAAGTCTCCCTGATGTGTCCATCGGCAAGAGTTTCCCCAATGATCTTCATCGCCCAGACACCTGCCATCGGAACGAGTTAGAAATCTCACTGACTGCTTTGGTCACGTTGATGGTTCTTATTGACAAGACAATCACGGTTTCACGCCAATATCGCCAAGACTTCTACTATCATAATGAGTTTGGAATCTCACTCCGATAGTTCATGTTACCCCGATGACTTTCGTCGACAAGACAGGTCCTAGGTCACAGCGGTCTGATCCCTCCAAGACTTTAGAACACAGCTGCTTGTTGAAAAGACATTCCAAGGGTCTCACCGATACTGCTCTTTCAGGAGTTCCATGTTAGTAAGCATTGAGGCACTTTTTCCAACAATCTCCCACTTCACGAATATCTTACTGACACCTCCAGAGCACAACAAAACTACTGAGATTCATGGGCACCAAGGCCCATTGAACTGGTACACCACCTATACTTTTCTGTGCTCACTGGTTTGGTCAATGCATCTGCAACATTTTCCAAAGTATCCACCTTTTATAAAGAGACCTTTCCATCCTCCACCATATCTTGTACAAAGTGATACTGCACATCAATATGTTTCGTCCTAGCTTGGAAAGTAGGATTTTTTGCCAGACAAATAGCACTCTAACTGTCACAATAAATTGTAATTTGCTCATCATCAAACCCAATGTTAGAACACAAACGTTTTAACCAGATTGCTTCTTTACAGGTGTGAGTTGCTGCCATATACTCAGCCTCTTTAGTGGACAAAGCAACTACAGCTTGTCGCTTGCTCATCCAACTAATCGCACCACCATTCAACATGAAAGTATATCCACTAGTAGACCTTCTACAGTCAATGTCCCCTACCCAATCAGAATCCACATATCCACGAATGTTGAGAGTCCTCTATGATCCAACCAAATTTCTATGGTAACATAGAGCATATTCTGAAGTGCCCCTCAGATATCTAAACACTCTTTTCACAGCATCCCAATGTGTCCTTCCTAGATTCGCCATAAATCAGCTAAGAACTCCCACTTCTTGGGCAATGTCTGGCCTTGTACAGACCATTGCATACATTAAACTGCCAACTGCACTAGCATAAGGCACTCTAGAAATGTCCTCCATCTTAATAGGAGATTTTGGACAATCTTCAATAGATAGCGTCATCCCTTGCAAAACTGGAACAACTAGCTATTTGCAATCATTCATACCAAATCTCTCCAAAACAGTATTAATATACTTACTCTAGCTAAGCCAAAGCTTTCTGCCCTTTCTGTCCCTAGTTATTTCCATTCCAAAATATACCTAGCTGCACCAAGATATTTCATTTCGAACTTTGCAGACAACTGAGATTTTAGATCAGAAATCATTAACTTACTATTGCCTATGAACAACATATCATCAACGTAAAGGGCAGTAATAAGAACATGATCATTTTCAGTCTTGTAGTACACACAATAATATGATTTTTATCTTACAAATCCCAATGACAAAACAAAAGTGTCAAATTTCTGGTACCACACTCTAGGAGATTGTTTTAATCCATATAGATATTTTTTCAACTTGCAAACCAGATTTTCTTTACCTTTTCTCACAAAGTCCTCAGGCTGGGACATATAGATTTCTTCTTCAAGATCACCATGAAGAAATGTTGTCTTCACATCCATCTGTTCAATCTCTAATTCATACGCTACTGCAAGTGACAAAAGAAACCTGATAGACGTTAGCTTAGCTACAGGATTAAAAATTTCTCCATAATCAATTCCCTCTACCTGGGAATAACCCTTCGCAACCAATCTTGCTTTATACTTTTCGACACAGCCATCTAGACCAATTTTCTTTTTAAACACCCATTTGTAGCCCACGTGCTTTCTACCTTCATGCAATGGGACCAGATCCCAAGTATCATTTTTCTTTAATGATGTCATTTCTTCATTCATGGCTTGCAACCAGGAATCTGAATCAAACATTTCAACTACCTCTTTTACAATCCTAGGCTCATTAGTATTAGTAATAAAAGCGTAGGCACAACTAGAATCTATCATAGAGATTCCATACCTATCCAGTTGTTTCTTTTCACATGTAGACCTTCTCATAGGCTGAGGCTAAGGTTGTGGTTCTTCTTCTTGTTCAGAACTCTCAGAGCTGCTCAAACTCTCCTTAGTTTCAGGTACACTTTAAATGTGTTGTTCCTCTTTTTCTGGAGTTAGAGGTATCTCAACAATATCATTATCATTTTTATCTTCTTCCATCCCTAACTTCATATCCACTGAAGAAGGTTTCAGTTCCTGGAAGATTACACTTATGTTGTACAATACCTTCTTAGTCACAGGGTTCCAAAGTTTGTATCCTTTCACACCAAGGCCATACCCAATGAAGATACATTTTTTAGCTTTGTTATCTAATTTAGATCTCTTTACATCTGGCACATAAACATATGCTTCGTAGCCAAAGACATGAATATGTCTCAGAGAGGGCTTCTTACCAGACCAAACTTCCATAGGCATTTTATCAACAAGTGCTAACAAAGGAGACTGATTTAACAAGCAACATGCTATAGCCACAGCCTCAACCCAAAAACTTCTACTCCAGACCAACATTGCTCAACATACTTCTTGCCTTCTCCATCAACGTCCTGTTCAACCTTTCAGCAGCTCCATTTTGTTTTGGAGTGTAAGGTGTTGTTGTATTCCTTTTAATCCCATGGTTTTTGCAATACCTTTCAAACTCATCAGAACAAAACTCACCGCCATTGTCCGTCCTTAAACATTTTATTTTTATTCCAGTCTGATTTTCCACAAGGTTTTTAAATTCCTTAAAACGACTGAACACTTCTGATTTACTTTTTTTTAAATACACAAATACCCTTCTCGAATAATCATCAATGAAAGAAACATAATACTTAGACTTCGATAACGAAGGAAAATCCACTGGATCACACACATCGAAATGAATATAATCCAAAACACCAAAAGATTTATGAGGACTAGAATAAAATTAAACACGGTAATTTTTTCCATATATACAGTGTTCACAAAATTCAAATTCCAAGTTGCAATCATCAAGCCCCTCAACCAAGTTTTTATTTTTCAAAGCTTTCAAATCTTTTTCACCAATGTGACCGAGCCTTTGATGCCAGATCATAGTCTTTTCTACTGGAAGTTTAACTTCCAAATAATTTTCCCCAATAGGAACATTTTCATTCTTCTCTTTACGAACAACCTTTTTATGGCTTTAGAGAGACACTATTGCATTGAACAACCAGTGCATCAAGCTTGTACAGAGTACCAATTCAGGCACCCCTAGCTAGCACCATCGAGCCTATAGTCTTTTATAGCCATTGCCAGAGAACGAGACTTGCACTCCAACATCGGTCAACTTGCTTACTGAAAGTAAATTTTGAGCCAGACCTGGTATATGCATTACGCCATCAATTCCCTTAATTCTACCATCAGGAAACCGAATTCTGACTCTTCCATGGCCAATTATCTCCAAAGATGAATCTCTTGCCAAATACACCTTTCCACCATCATATTCTTCATACTTTGTAAACCAGTCTCTGTGAGATGTCATGTGGAAAGATGCTCCAGAATCAATCAGCCAAACATCATTTGTTGCCTAAGTTGCCAAGGCTGCAATAAAGGCATCTACATCGCTCTAAGAAGACTCATTGTCAGAAGAATTCTTCTTCCACTTCTTTTTCTCTTCTTTGCAATCCTTTCGGACATGACCAGGCTGCCCACAGTTCCAGCACTTCACCTTGGACTTCTTACCAGGAGACTTTGATCTCCCTTCTGATTTTGATTTGGACTTCTTGTCCTTTTTCTTGCCTTTTTCTTTTGATCTTCCTCGAACAACAAGAGCCTCCTTCACCATCTCAGAAGATTTCCTTCTCATCTCTTTTGATAACAAAGAAGCAACCACATCCTCCATTTTGAAAGTGGTTGTCGTGCTCCCAATCGCCATCACCAAGTGATCCCAAGAATCTGGCAAAGAACATAACAAGAGCATACAACGATCTTCTTCTTCAATCTTAACACCTACAAATGCTAACTGAGCAATCAGCATGTTAAAGGTATTTAAGTGATCAGCAACAAATGTTCCTCCCTCCCTCTTCAAAGAGTATAGCTTCTTCCTCACTTGAACAACTTATTTACTAAGAACTTGTCCTGATAAATACCTCCCAGTCTTTTCCACAACAAAGAGGCAGTCTTCTCTTCATGAACGTTCAGGAGAATAGAGTCTACCAAATAGAGTCTCATCAACCCTTTTGCTTTTCGATCTGCGAGGTCTCAATCTTCTTGCTCCATGGTTGTAGGTTTCATTCTAGACACAACAATCCAAAGATCACAATCCACCAACAGGTCTTCCATTTTAAGTTTCCACAACTCAAAATTGTTGTCGTTGAGTTTCTCAATTTTAATCCTTCCAGACGTACTTGTCATTGCCATCTTAATCTGTAATTAGACAAATTTCAAGACTTCTACAAAACTCCCACTGAACAAAAATTGACACAAAAAACCAATCTATCCACAAGGATAACACAACTGGCCAAGCTCTGATACCACTTGTTAGGAAAAATTTGATTGCAAAACAAATTTTCTTAATACCAAGACTCAGAGGAGAAGAGAGATATGTCTTTTAATGTTTACAATTAAACTTCATTAAGACACACATGAAAGAAATAACAAAACTGAGAAATAAACACATAACACAATTGACACCAGATTTACGTCGGAAAACCCTTACAGGAGAAAAACCCACCATGCCAAAGAAAGATCACTTGTATTATAGTAATCAAACTACATACAAGTTACAAACTCTTCTTTTCAGATGATAATTCTATAGCAGCAACATTTCCCTGATCAACCTTGTATAGAATATCACTATTACAATGCTTTCAAAAAATTGTATACAATGAAATTCACTAACAGATCATTCAACCAACCAACCAAACCCTCGATCGAACTATTCATTCATACTCAAGCGGTCTGTTTGTTTCCCACAAGAGAACGGTCACAACAGTTCAATTGTTAATCAGTTTGCATTCTGCTTCTCTCATTGCTTCAAAACAAACCACGTAGGATAGACACTTGGTCAAAAGACTTCAACTATATCGCTCATCAATGAGACAAAAGACTATGTCTCACCGATGCCAGACTGCCCACAGACCATTGCACATTGCACCGGCTTCTACTGGTCTATTGCTCAGACTTGGTGAAGTCTCCCCGATCTCAAGACCATTGACAAAACCAACGCTATTGACAACAAACTGGAAAGTCATACTGATGGTTCAAGTCTCCCTGATGTCCCAAAGAACACCAAGACAACGCATATCGGAAAGAGTCACACCGATCATTCATCAAGAGTAGACCCATCGGCAAGAGATCAGGAAGTCACATCGACAGCTCAAGTCTCCCTGATGCGTCCATCAGCAAGAGTCTCCCCGACGATCTTCATCACCCAGACACCTGCCATCGGAATGAGTTAGAAATCTCACTTCGACTGCTCTGGTCACGTCGATGGTTCTTATCGACAAGACAGTCACAAGGTCACACCGATATCGCCCAAACTTCTATTGTCGAAATGAGTTTGGAATCTCACTCCGACAGTTCATGTTACCCCAATGACTTTCGTCGGCAAGACAAGTCCTAGGTCACAGCAATCTGATCCCTCCAAGACTTTAGAACACAACTGCTTGTCAGCAAGACATTCCAAGGGTCTCACCAATACTGCTCTTTCAAGTGTTCCATGTCAGTAAACATTGAGGCACTTTTTCCAACAAAAATTGCTCATTTTTCCTTACAAAGATATGCGTCAGGCAAATATCTTCTACAAAGTATTGAAGATCACATTCTACAAACAATAGAAATGTGCAATATATAAAATAAATCGCATAGTGATTGTATCCTAGTATAAAATTATGAGGGCAACCCAACTCAAATTTCATCATTCGACTTTTAACCCATCCAATTTTAATTAATTCTAAACTATGATTAAAAAATTATGATAAAAAGGATGAATAGTTATATATTAAACATCAAAATTAAGCAAATTCTAACCTCTCAATTTCAATTTAATACAACTCTATTCTTTTTATGTGTTAATTAATTTATCATATTCAACTCTTAATATATTTATTTATTTTTAACTCAATTTAATTTATATACTAGAAATATTTTTAGTGTGTTTTTTATCCCCACATTAGGATATTAAGATATTGGCGAGTGCAAGCAATGATCAGACAAATGATTCTCCCAAAATGCTATGTAGTGCAATATTAGCATTCATCCAACCAAAACACAACTGTAACAGATTACTTTGACGTCGCGAAGTTTCCTTTAATTGCATGGATTGAAAAAATTTCGAAGACTAAAAGTTGAGAGAAGCGTTCAAAGTCATGGTAAAGGACAAATTCTGAGCATCTCCAATGCAGATTCCATGACTAAGAAAACGAAAACCAAAATCTATATTTATTAAAAGATTGAACAGTGATGACACGGAAAACGAGTGTGAAAAGACAAATAGCATAAGAGATGGGGCGCGGCACATGTTTGAGAAGACGTGTGCAAAAAGGTAAAACCTCGCTACAATCCAGACAGAGTCTCAAGATGCCATTCAACAAATTCTACCCTCAGACGATATATACATGCAAGGTCGCCAGCGTACATCATATTTGACTTTAATGTCTATAAAGATCTCCACAGCGATACATATCTTGTTGGGGTCTTCTCAGACAAAAGAAAAAATGGCTTCAGCGTGTAACGTGACTTCTGCAACGCTCCTTCACTCATGCGATGCCCATTCATTTACAGGAACACCCAGTTCATTTTCATGCTCGCCCATTAAGATCAAACTGCAATCGACAACGCCAAGCAGATCTCTTAACTGTGAGACTGCAAGAAGAAAGGTATATTACAATCAATTCGTTTTATATTGTCTATTATTGATCAATGTGGTTTTTAGATTAGATTGTGTAAGAGTTTTTGAGTGAAATGTTGTTTTTGATTAGATTTTATAAGAGTTTTGAATTATCATTTTAGATATAAGAATTTTCTGAATTATTATTTCGGATCACAGTCTATGATCAATTCATGTCTCTTGTAACTCTCATAAGATCCATGTTTCTTATAGTTCTCTATCATTTTAGTGATAGATCACAGAATGTGATCTTAAACGTTGATTCAAACAATTCTTACACAATCTAATTCAGAAACAACATTGATCAATATTATAGATTATGAAAATCCGTTCTTCTTGCTTTCTAAACCATGTTTTTGAATATGAATTTGGGCACATAGGACCGGAATGTGTGTGCAAAAGCAGGCAACTCCGAACAAGGAAGGACACTGAATGTCACGGAGATGGCAAAAAAGACTGTGTTTTCAGAGGAAAAACCTCTCACACCTTTGCTTGACACCGTCACTTATCCCAGACACCTTAAGAATCTCTCTCTCCAGGTTGGCCATTTACTTGATTGGAGGCATCGTACTAGGACTAGAGTTCTCAGTGATTAAAGACACACAGACTGAAATTCTTGTAACACTGCATGTGTAGGATTTAAATCAGCTGGCCGCTGAACTGAGAACAGAAATTGTGTCAGTTGTGTCAAAAGTTGGAGGGCACCTGGGTTCTAGCCTCGGTGTTGTGGATCTCACTCTAGCTCTCCATCACGTCTTCGATCTCCCACAGGATAAGATTGTTTGGGACGTGGGTCATCAGGTATTGTTTTCACTTTTACTGTCCGGTTTCTCCATTTGAAAGAAAATCTCCAGTTCTATAATCTGGGAACTCCAATTGACAAAAAACCATTGTGTTGAACTCTGCAGTCGTATTCACACAAGATATTGACAGGAAGAAGGTCGAAGATGCACACAATAAGACAGACTTCAGGCCTGGCCGGATTTCCAAAGCGAGATGAAAGCGAATACGACGCCTTTGGCGTTGGGCACAGCTCCACCAGTATTTCTGCAGCCCTGGGAATGGCGGCTGGAAGAGACTTGTTAGGAAAAGGAAATCACGTGGTGGCGGTGATAGGGGACGGGGCCATGACCGCTGGTCAGGCTTATGAAGCTATGAATAATGCAGGCTATCTCGACTCCAACCTCATCATTATTCTCAACGACAATAAGCAGGTCTCTCTCCCCACCGCCACTTTAGACGGGGCTGCGCCGCCTGTCGGAGCGCTCAGTGGCGCCCTCTCTAATCTCCAGTCCTCCAGCGAATTCCGCCTGTTGGGAGAAGCTGCAGAGGTGACTAACTAGTTCTTTAGTTTGTTTCTTTCATTTTATTTTTGTTTTGTTTTGTTTGATTTGAGTTTAGTTTGAGAAGAGTTTCTATATGTGTGAATTCTTTAGTTTGTTTGTTTCATTTTCATTTGTTTTATTTGAGTTTAATTTGAGAAGAGTTTCGATTAGTAAATGTGATTAAATAATTTTTTAATTTGTTTGTTTCATTTTTGTTTTGTTTTGTTGGAATTTAGTTGGGAAGAGTTTCAATTAGTATATGTGATGAAATAATTCGTTTGTTTGTTTATTTTTGTTTTGTTTTGTGTTAGTTTAGTTTGAGAAGAGTTTCAACTAGTATATGTGATTAAATAATTTTTTAGTTTGTTTGTTTCATTTTTGTTTTGTTTTGTTTGACTTTAGTTTGAGAAGAGTTTCAATTAGTATAAGTGATTAAATAATTCTTTAGTTTGTTTGTTTCATTTTTGTTTTGTTTTGTGTTAGTTTAGTTTGAGAAGAGTTTCAACTCGTATATTGTTTTTTAGTATTTGGATGTACATTTGATCGTATTTATTAATTAATTGAAATTCAAGATTTAATTAATAAATGTGATTAAATGTGTTGTTTTTTATATAGAGAATTAACAATTTAGCGATCAGTTTCATGTTGTTTTGAGGTTCAATCTAGAAGTGGGCAAGTTACTAGGGGAGAAAATCTAGTAGTTGAGCATCCTAATTTCACAACTTTTGAAATCTTATGTGACTATTTCAAATCACTTCCTATTTTTTACCGCATCTTATTTGGCAAGGCACTTACTTATAACTAAGGTTTCAATTCCACATCATCAAATATAATGTCACATCAACATGTTTTTTGTTAAGGTATCTAAAACGATCTAAAAAAGAGATAGACCAATAGTTTTTCATTATGTTATAATAGTTGTGCACAAAGTCATATTTTTTTGGCGCACCTATATGGCGTAATATGATTTGTTTTTTTCAGGTCTAAGGAATACATTTCATTCAATTATGAGTACTTATGACCAACACTAACAACTTTAAAGTCACAACTACTAATGTTATACTATTAAAAATATTGAGTATTAAATCAACACATTATTACGACAATTGAAACATGTTCAATTAACGAGTCCTCTTCCTTAACACCATTATCGTATAGGCTCAACTATTCAATCTATAACCGAAAACTAAATGTGCATATTTTTAACATCTTACACATTTTCTTAGAATATGAAAACATGATGTTTGAATTAGCTAATTGTAACATGATAATAATTATGTGATTGATCTCTGGTGACGATCAGGGCTTGGTGAAGCACATTGGCGAGCAAACTCATGAAATTGTATCAAGGGTGGAGGAGTGTGTAGGAGGATTGATGAGGCCGTCAACCTTTTCCCTATTTGAGGAGCTGGGTTTGCACTACATCGGGCCTGTGGACGGGCATGACATTGAAGCCATGGTTAGCATATTGGGCAAGGTGAAGAGCATGCCCGCCACGGGACCTGTGCTGATTCATTTGGTGACAGAAAACGGAAAGGGCTACCCTCCCGCTGAAATTGCTGCTGACAAATTACATGGGGTGGTGAAGTTCGAGGCAGCTACTGGCAAACAATTCAAGCCCAAGACCTCCACTCTCACCTACACACAATACTTCGCAGAATCTCTGATTGCAGAGGCTAAACAGGACAGTAAAATTGTAGCAATCCATGCGGCCATGGGAGGAGGCACAGGGCTCAATTATTTCCAGAAAGAGTTCCCCTATCGTTGCTTCGATGTGGGCATTGCAGAGCAACATGCTGTTACATTTGCTGCAGGGTTAGCCACAGAAGGCCTCAAGCCCTTCTGTGCCATTTACTCCACCTTTCTGCAGAGGGGCTATGACCAAGTAATGTCTTCTACCCTAGCTTTCTCTGTTGAATATATATAGACCCAAAATGTGCATACTTATACAGATGTTTTTGCAGGTTGCTCACGATGTAGATTTGCAGAAGTTACCGGTGCGTTTTGCAATTGATCGAGCTGGACTAGTGGGAGCAGATGGCCCAACCCACTGTGGAGCATTTGACATCGCCTACATGGCGTGCTTACCCAACATGGTTGTCATGGCTCCCTCTGACGAGGTTGAGCTTATGCACATGGTCGCCACTGCTGCTTCCATCGACGATCGCCCTTCCTGTTTCAGATTCCCCAGAGGCAATGGCCTTGGCCTCCGCGATTTGCCTTTACATAACAAAGGTCATCCTCTTGAGGTATAAACAGTCTGTTTAAAAGACACATTTTAAATTTTGATTTGTTTAGGTAGTTCATTTGAAATCACACCTGCTTCTTCGGTAGGGTCCACTTAAACTTCAATTTGTTTAGGTCATCTATCTGAAATCCCACTCGCTTCTTCAGTAAGATGCGCCTAAATTTTGACTTGTTTAGGTCGTCCATCTAAAATCACTCACTTCTTCAATAAGATCCACCTAAACTTTGACTTGTTTAGATCGTCCATCTGAAATGGCCCCCACTTTTTCTATAAGATGCATCTAAATGACATTACTTCTTCAATAGAATGCATCTAAACTTTGACAGGTTTAGATAGTCCATCTGAAATCACACACTTCTTTAATAAAACCCATCTATTAATATGATTTAAAATAAACCATCTAATATATTGTCTAAGCCTAAATGATATAACGATAAAAAAACAATCCTATTTAATGTAAATAAATTATTTTGAAACTCTTTCTTTCCTATTTTAACTTTCAAATTAGACTGAACTGATCATTGACTGCCCATGCCTGCAGATTGGCAAGGGTCGCATTTTAGTGGAAGGCACGCGAGTCGCAATACTGGGGTTTGGTTCCATTGTACAAAACTGCTTGGAAGCAAGGAGAATGCTGAATGAGCAGGGCATATCAGTGACTGTTGCAGATGCTCGTTTCTGCAAGCCTCTGGATACAAATTTGATAACCCAGTTGGCGAGAGAACATGAAATCCTGGTGACAGTGGAGGAAGGATCAATCGGAGGCTTTGGATCTCATGTCTCCCATTTCCTTGCATTGAACGGGATGCTCGATGGTAACCTTAAGGTATGCTTCATTCTAATAGCTTTTCTCAAATACTGATCCCTCGAGATTGAATCTAAATTATATAGTTAAATTCTGATAAATCATTACATAATAATAATAAGTAATATTCTGAATGCAGTGGAGAGCAATGGTTTTGCCAGACAGATACATCGATCATGGAGCTCCAAAGGATCAAATTGAAGAAGCAGGCTTGTCTGCCAAGCAAATTGCAGCAACAGTTTTCACTCTTCTTGGCAAACCTCACACTTCTCTCTTCCATCTCAACTCACTGTAATTTGAAAAACTAATCACTTCCCATCTCAATCCACTGTAATTTGAACCATCAATCTTCCTTGCCCTCCATAAAAAGTGGAATAATTTGACAAATTGCAAAACCACGTATACTAGAACTACACCAATTGTTTTGAAATAGAGTTACTAGCAATGGACCATAACTGTATATGGTAGAATTATTTCAAATTTTTTTTAAACATCCTAGCAAAGGATTATCTAAACTTTGTTTTGATTAAGATAAATTGGAAGGGCCCTGAATCCATAACAGATTATTTCATTTGTTATTGGAGGCAAAATCTTCTAATTATTCAAAAATATACAATGATACTTTTTGTTTTATTATAGTAATGGGTAAATTTTAATTAATTATTATTATTGATATTTAATTTTTTTAAAAGTATTATTGATAATTAAATATGCATATTTTTTATTAAAATTATTGAAATATTATTTTATTGTAGATTATTGAATCAAAAAATAAATTTTTATTACAATCTATATATAGATCAAGAAAATATTAATAATAGATTTTACAATACATTATAAAAATGATAAGTGTTTAAGTGTTTCAAATATTTATTATCAATGTCATGATAATATGATTCATAAAAAAAATATCACCATTTAAATACTATACTATTTACTAACCTCTCTTGTTTGGTATGATTGACAAGTACCTAAAACATTTATTAATAACCCACTTTTTAATTTTCAAAATTGATATAATACTTTATGTGGTGTCAAGATTTTTAATTAATTATAGATACTATAAATATTATACTACTAACTATTCTCAAGTATTTATATATTTCATAATACTTATAATATATTATAAATTATCTAATTCATGTATATGTCACTTAATTAGATACTATTTGACTCTTATTGTGAGCAAGGGTAATGTAGACACATAAAAATGGTCTAGACTGGCAAATCATATTTTTCTAAGACAATCACGCTTCTCCCTCACATAATTAAAATATTAATTACTCCACTATGATTCTTTAAATAGATAAATTGCATTTACATATTTAAATACATCACTAATTAATCTTTATTCCTTCCAATATTTTATTTAATTACTTGTTTTTCATTTTCACCTACAATTAAATAAAATTAATTATTTAACCCACTTTTCATCCCACCAAGTAAATAATTAAAATAATTATTTACTACTTTTTGTCTTATTCCCACTTTTGAATTAAACCATTATTTAATTCAAAAGTCAACTTCCCTCTATAATTTCTATTAATGATTTGATTATCCAAATCTCTTCATTATCTCATTTATTTTCCACCTTTAATTTTATTGTCTCCAATTAAATTTCAACCCTTCATTTCAAATCTTACCTTGACTTTGACCTAATGTTGCCCTAACCCTAGTGCTCCTCATCACATTGAATTCTAGCCTTTGATCTTAGGGCTTGACCAACTTCTAATCGTGACCATCCATTGCCAATTTGACATTCTTTAAAAAGGTCTCCCTCAAAATCATTGTTTTTCATACACACAGAGTATGTTTAGAACTCTGAGTACTTGAGCATACATTCAATATTTTGCTTATCCTAGGTATAGGTTATAGTTGCACTTCAATTTGAAGACAATCATATAATTTGCAGCAAGATGGAAAATGCCAATAAAGGTCAATCAATGGAAGCTTAAAGATGAAGTGACTTTGTTTCATGTTATGATGTTTCTAGTTTCCTTTGTGCTCTATTGTTGATTAGGATTTAATTTATTATGCTATTTACAATTAATTTGAAAATTACTCCCTCATTACATTTGATGAACCTGATGTTTTGTTTGCTGAAAAGTTCTCTTATGAAAGCTTTTGTAACCAATTAATTAGCTTATGTTTATCAATTAGCTTCTATTTTCAGCATCGGTTAATCAGCTACTAATGTGAATCGTTGGCCTCGTCTATTCTAATTGAGGAATTTTTCAATTTTAATCGATTAATATTATTTGTTTGAATTGTTAATTGATAAACGTATTATCTGAGACACGGTTCATATTGATAAATGGTTCATATTATCTGTTTGAATTGATTCATATTGTTTGTTTGAATTGTTTATAGATAAACGTATTTATTGATAATTGTTTGAATCGTTTGTTGGCCTAAGCTGATTAAAACTCCTTTTCATTGCAGTCAAAAACACCAAAGCTCGATATTGTTTAAGCTATTTAGAGACTTTTTCACGGCACCTACAATCACACTTTTATGTCTCAATTAAAGTTTCCTTAGCCTTTATCAAGTTGGATGCTGAGTAAATGTGTTCTTTTGCTATGGACTGATTTAGTCCAAGTTCATGCCTTTTTTTATTGTATCCACTTAACTGATTTCATGAATTTGATGTGCTTTGCTCACCATTGTTCCATTTTTCTATGCTGCATTTAATATTTTGGGGCAATCATTTTACTATACTGCACTTTTGATATGCCTTTACTATGCTGCGCTCACTTCGTTTGATATGCATTTACTATGCTACGCTGGTCAATCGTTGCTATGTGGCGTTGGTCAATCATATTCTATGATTTAAACATATTCTTTTATATTTCTATAGCCATCTTATTTAAGAACAGGAAGATATGCATTTGTTGTGCTACGTTTAGATATATTTGGACAGTTATTTGATGTCAAATGCACATTGTGAGAGCTTTTGTTGATAGGTACCAAATCACTGCTGCATAGTTAAGGCATTAAATGTCATCGTATTTGAGCAGAAAATAGTTGGGAGCATGGAATGACTACGCGTGTTCGTGTTCATTGTGTCACTGGTATTGACCTTTCACTTCTCCAACTTGGTGAGCTCCAGCCTGCAAACTACACTGCCGTTATTGGTTTTTGCTCCTCTAAATTCTTCTTTGTTGGTATCGATCTTTCACTTCTCCAGTTCGGCGAGCTACAACCTGAAAACTCAAGATCAATCAGACGGCTAGTCTTCTAGTCAAAATTAATAGTAGGAGACTCACTTGAAAAAGAACATGAAGACAGATTAAGCCTGGTTTTGTCTTGATCCCTTAGACTGTTTAGTCTCGTGAACGTCATTAAAATCTTTCTTTCATTCATTCATTATTTGTTTTTCTCCCTAACGCTATTGGTATCCACCCCGCACCTTTTTCACTATCATTATTTGTGGCAGTCATAGAAGGCGGCCATTTCTGCCCTATGCACCCCTGAGCCTTGCTCATTTTGTTGCCTTGTAGCGTCCAACTCCTTTAAACAATCAAAACGCGAAGATTTCACCATCTTGTTCCTGCCATTGTCATTCATACCATTCTTCTCTCCTACTTTGCATCCAATTTCGCCCCTGGATCTCGATACAGAATAAGTTCATTCTGAGTTCAAGCATACGTCTTTGAGTGCTTCAGGGCTAGAGCCTCTTTAGCTCTATTTGAGCTGACCATTTGATTTTGTTTTAACTATGCTCTTTTTTGCTAAAATCTAGATCATTCGGGTAGGGGAAAATTTTAGTGAACTTGGATTTTAATTTGTAGTTAGTTTTAAATTTTTAAGAGACAAATTAGCAACTATTTTTGTTAATTGATTTTGTAGATTTAAATTTAGATTTAGATTTGAGATTTAAGATTTTAATTTTTCTAATTTAGTTTTAAAACATATTTTTCTAATTTGGTTAGGATTTAGATTTTAGACATAAGTTTAGATTTTTCTAATTTGGATAAGATAGTTTAGATTTAAGTCTTTTAATCTACTTTAGATGTAATTTAATTTACTTTAGATTTAGAATTTTCTGATTTAATTTAAATTTAGATTTTTATTTAGTTAGATTTAGATTAAATCTTAATTTTATTAGATTTTTTTAAATTAGATTAAATTTGAGATTTTTAGATCTTTTTAAATT
Organism: Sequoiadendron giganteum; assembly: GCA_007115665.2. NCBI lineage: Eukaryota > Viridiplantae > Streptophyta > Pinopsida > Cupressales > Cupressaceae > Sequoiadendron > Sequoiadendron giganteum. The sequence goes on from CM021102.1 coordinate 463,490,340, forward strand.
AGATTAAATTTGAGATTTTTAGATCTTTTTAATTAGATTTCTAGATTAGATTAATTTTTGGAATAATTTAGATTTAGTTTAAAATTAGATTTTTCAAATTTAGTTTATTTTTAAGTTTTTTTGTAATTTAGTTTATTTTAGGTCTTTTAATTTTGATTTTGATTTTGATTTTGATTAATTAAATTTCTTTTTAGTTTAACCTAATGATAGTTTAGATTAATTTTAATAATTAATGATAGCTTAGATTAATTTTTGGATTAACTTAGTTAGGTTTAGATTGCATTTTAAATTTTGTTAATTAGATTAATATCATTTTCTTTTTAGTTTAATTTTGGTTTCATGGCTAATCTTTGACTTCTTTTTTGGAGGTTCGAATGATCAATATTTGAAAAATAAAACCTAAACTTTTGCTTGTCAAAGATTGGAGGTCAAAACTACTAATCATGCTTTGCAGGGTTCTTACTTTAGTTTGCTTTATCTTAAGTGTCTTTTTCACCTAGAATGATTAGTGGGCCTAAAAAGAACTTTAGTGTTTGATTTGACATCATAGGTGGGGATAAAATCTAGTAGTGTTTGCATTGTCTTGTGATTTTTTATTTGTTTCTAGGTGTGTGTGCTCTTCTCTCATGCCATTTGACAATCTTGAGAATCAGAAACACCTTTAGACATTTTGTACAACCACCCACACATTTGGATTTGGCATTAAAATGAACCCCATGCAAGTGTGAGATAAAGGTGTTGTGTATGATCTCTCCTCGCGCTTCATGCGATCTTGGAGATCAAAAAAAAAAATACTTGTCTTGCTATTGTTACCTTTAGAGGGGCCTACCTCGCAAGAGGGAACAACTCCAACTGATTTTTCGCTCGGGCCAGTATATAAAAGGATAAGACTAAACTGCCAAGTCCTCACAGTGATCTTTTCCATTGTCGTACAATGTCACTCGAAATAGGGTACCTATCGTAAAACGTACAAGAACCCCTAGTAGAGTGATTAAATCCTTAAGTGGCTTGTTGGATGCTTGCAGGGAGTTGTGTCCCCGAATATTCACTAAGAACCTTTGTTATAGTGGCCAAAATCCCTTTCACTTGCTAGCATAGGGGTGATCCCACATAAGTGGTTAACACTTTTGTGGAGGAAGGAAATTTTCATTTTTTGTGTTTACACAAAATAAAGGGGTTCGCTCAAACCTAATGGTTTAGGTGAACCATTTTATAGGTTCGAGCGAACACTATGGTTTGCTCGAACCCATCCCATTAATGAGCGGAAATATTAAAATAAGGGGGTTCGATCGAACATGGGTTTGACCAAACCCCCTGATTAGGGATTTTTTTTAAAAAGTGACTGTCATTTTCACATGCGGTGAACAAAGCATGTGAACGGCGAACAGTGCAATGAACATTCGAAGCATGTGAACAAGCGAATTGTTGGGTGAACGAGCGGGCCACCTTTGAGCAACCTCCACAATATATCACCCTCCAAGGCATCCTCCAAGGTTGGTTACATCCTTCCCATTTGCATACATCCATGAATTGCATTTTCAAAAACTATGATATATACCCTAAATATAGAAAAATCAATTCCATGAGGCCAAATTTTGTGTAAAGTTGTAAACATTCAAAAAATTTGACAATAATTTGTTTATAGTTTCAAACAATCAAAAACAATGATATATACACTATTCCAAAGCTACCATTTTGGCCCAAGCAGGGCAAAGGTTGTGGAATTTGGCTTTACAGCATCAATTGCATTTGCTTGAAAGTTTCTAAAGCCTTTTCAACAAACCTATTTACATGAACATAATTTGGATTTACAGCTGCCAATTGCATTTGTTCTATAATTTAAATGCTTTGATGGGTATCCATACCCTATTTCAAAACCCCCATTTTTGCACAGCAGTGAGAATGATAACAAATATAAAACATATAATCTATTTTCAATACCTCTTCCATATTTGCTTTAAAATTTCTAAAGTATTTGAACAACAAGTCTATTTTGTGAATATCCTGCACAAGGAATTCCATGAGAACACATTTCTTGGAGGCATTTTGTCAAACAGTTCAAACATTGAGATTGAATTTTTTTTTTATATAAAACCTTTAATTTATAATCTGTAATATTATCATATATAAATTTCATAAGACATTGAGGTTGAAGTTTTTTTGATATAGAATCTATAGGTATAAATAGTTTGATGGTAGAAACTTTATATATACATATAAAAATATGATAATGTGTGATTATTTTGCTTTCCAATCTATAAATTTTTTATGTGCTTGGCTATATAATTGAGATGATTCACTCATAACAATGATAAAAATTTAGTAGCAAAGAAATATTTTTGAGACATTGCTACCATTCTACATAACTCTCATGGAAATAAGAATATTATTTTATTTTAACTAAATATTGTGTGTACTCTATCTTGAATTACTAATTAATTTTGAATTATATACTTATAAAATATAAAAGCATCCTCTATAACATAGAATAGATAGGTTAATTAATTTGAAATAATTTATATGTTTTTATATTAAGAAAAATTTACAAATATGGAACTCATATGAGAAATTGACTAAGACAACTCTGTGTGAGAATTAAGATGAGAATCATATATACCTTCTTTCAAGAATTAACATTAGATTAATACATAGCTCATGTATTGTATAATCACAAGTTAGAAACCAACAATGGAAGATTGAGAGTCTCAACTAAGAATTCCACCTTATAAATCACATTCATACTAGAAGCCAACAACTAAAGACCAAATTTTATATTTAATAGAGTTCACGTGTTATATTTCATATTTCATGTGTTATAAAATTCATGAAATGGAATATTTGGAATAAGTGTGTAAACCATTTGTAACTAAATTCAAGCGTCAAATTAATGGAAAAAGATAAATATTAATAACTAAAAGAAGGATCCAAACCATAAAGGAAAATAAAATATTAACTTAAAACCTCAATGTCAACACAAGAGTTGAGATAAAATTAGAGAAAATGTTAGTAGGAGGAAAGATCAAAAAAATTGAAGATACCCATGTGGTAGATGAGGCCAAACAAAGAAATCACATTTTCTTCATCTATGATACCTAATATTCCATACAAATGATCTTATTCCAAGTGAAATATGGGTTTTCAATATAATGTGACAAGAATATCACCAAGTCTTGATGAAAATTTTATAAAAAAATAATTTTTTAGTGGTGCAGAATATGAAATTTATGCTAAATTTTAAATTTTAGGCTTGTAACCACATTCAAATAATTGAGCTCAAGTTAGATAGATTAGTTGAGGATAAATTTATAGCATAACACTATCCAAATAATGCCTCAAGAACTATCACTTAACTAATATTACATATCATGCACAACATGAATAATGCCTCAAGAACTATCACTTAACTAATATTGCATATCATATGACATCATGTCACATACCAAGCACACTAATCTGAGTCTCCACTCACTAGGTGTCAAGATACTAATCCATGAAGAGATGATTAGTAACCAAGTGAAAGGATTATCTTATAATTGTGATGTTCTATACTTCCTATGTAATGATAGCTAATAAGGGCATACTAGCGTGCATGGAGAAACATAGGAAGTTTCTAAATATTTGTAGAGAACTATATTTTGTAACCTAATATGTTTGGTCTCCCACTAGGAGGTTATGGCATGGTTTTGGGAGAATAATAGTTATATAAACTTGAGACCATCATTTACGAATTCTTTAAAATGTGGATTCAATTTACTATTAGTTCCCACAAGTACACTCTCATAGGGGTGAAATTAGGTTCCACACACCTCATTAGATCACATAAGGTATAATTAGGTAACAACTTACCAAGTTATTATCTAAAGAAGGTATCATGAAGGGTAACATAGAGAATTTATTAAATAAGGTATCACTGGGTAACAACTTACCAAGTTATTATCTAAATTTGTTACATTGACTCGATCTTCAAAATTACATGAAGTGATAACCAAAAATATCTCAATGTTTATAGATTCCCATATATTATCACCTCAAAATTCCCATAATCATGAACTTTAGTTGATTCCAATTAGTACACTAAATAATATTTAAGTACCTTGATATGTTTTTGTGCAAAATACCTTGAGACTAAACAATAGTCACAACCTTCTTTAGGTGGGGGTCATTCAACCTAGTGTGGTCCACACTCTTCCCATGTACTCTTTATTTAATAAAAAGGATGGTTCATGTTGTTTAAGTGTATATTTTTATATATAAAAAAACTCACAACCAAGGATATTTTTCCCAACCCTATGATTGACGAGCTACTCAATGAATTTCATGTAACAACTTTATTTTCCATAATATACTTAATAATATAGCTATCACCATATCTTTCTACTTGAAGATGACACTACTAATACTAAACTTTAAGCTCATGGGGCCACAAAAAATGTTTCATGATGTCATTTTTCCTTACTCATTCCATGTCTACATTTGAAATCTTGATAAATCAAAATATTAACCCTTTCTTTGGAAATTCTTTTTTATATTCTTTAATGATATATTTTCCTATATATCCATACATCATTAGGAAGAGAACATCTTTTATCTATATCAAGCCCTCCAACTTATTTCATCAAAATAATCATGTGTAAATCCTTCCAAGTATTCATTTGGGCAAAAGGGTGTATTAAATATCAAGAAAACATAAAGATGTAGTGAATTAATATAAGCCTAAAACTCGGAAAAAAATAATAATTAAGTGCATGATAGCTATTTTTTAAATTTATTATAACACTCATAATTGTTGTGGGTATCACCATAACAACATAATATTAGACTTAGATCATCAATTTAAGTAAAATTGTTATGAAAGCCATTATAATTAAATAGTTTTATAAAGATAATATCATTTTAAATCTTAAATAATGATCTTTTAATTTTTATCACAAATAAAAATATAAATTTGTGTATAGTTGTCTAAGTTTAAAGTTGACACACTATAACTATACTAGAGGCCAAATTTTATGAGATGAGTTAGTTATTGCACCTCTTATTATGAGAATTTCAATAATTATCTTAAGCAATAAAATCTATAAAATATTTACAAACAAAAAATTCTCATATATTTAACCTTTTCTCTTATTTTTAGGTTTTTATTTTGTCCTTTGAAAATCACATCCCCTAAAACTTTAATAAATTAAGTAATAAAGATTGTACTAGTAGTTTTTGACATCTTTATTCTTGTCGTAAGTCACAAATTCACAAATTCACAAAATCACAAAATCACAAAATTTCTCAAAAAGTTGATGATTTAGATAATTGATAGTTGATTTGAGATGTGACCTCATTATATTCACTAAAACTTAAATGATGTGATCAATTGAATCATTCAATTAGGTGAAAGTGAAGGGTAAATTAATGTTTATTCAATTTTCAATTTTTAAAAGTTTACTATTTTGATTAATCATAGAAAAAATATGTACAAAGTTTAAATCTTCATTTTCTCCTATTCTTTCATAATTTGTTTTTTTTGCACTAGGGTTAAATCTTCATCCAGGTTTGTTGTGTACTTATAATAAACCTTTATTCCTTAGTATCATGTTCTTGTACATTGTATGGTAACTTTCATGATAAGTATTATGTGCATGTCTCTTCCTCCTATCAAATTTTCTTTATGGATATGAGGAAGTTTATTTCTAATTTTTGGTTTCCTCCTTATAAAAATATTGCTTCAATAATTTAGAAATCATATTTACAAGCTTATCATCTCTCTCATTTTCTTCTCTTATTTGTGCCTCCAATAATGAGTAAATTGATTTTACATGACCACCAATGTTAAGTAATGATGCTTTCCCTTTATTACTAGTTGCAGGAAATAAATCTTAGATGCAACCTTTATCAATGTTTTTTAAACTGTCTTTAATGGCACATTTTGTACTAGAGTGCACACTTGTAAATTTAAATTTTAGAATTGTTTTAGATTATGTTTTCTGTGCAATCTAGTAATTTGAATGTTTTGATTATTAAAAACTATGATAGATGTTGAACATTTTTTTTGTTAATGGTATGAAAATATTATTAATGAGTAGATGAATTATTAGAACTATTTTAGATTTCTATTCCCTATATCTAGATATATTATTTAAACCAAGGTCTCATTGCTCCTTTAGGTGTACATACATATATAACATGGAAAATGCAGATGTTCCACCTCCAGAATCTTTGTTTGCAAATACCACTAATGAGATTAAGAAATTGAAAGACTCATTAGCGCAAGGTGCAAACCCAGGGATATATTTTGAACCATGCATGTCAATGTTACATAGTCTAGAAAAACTAAGAGATGAACTTGAGAGGACTAGTGCATTTTCTCCAAATAAAGTAGCTGCTATTATTTCCCACATGCGGGAAGAAGTACATGGTGAGGTTCCCCTTAAACAAATACAGGACAGTGTGACCAAAGAAATGATAAAAACCAATTGTTTTCCATTTTATCAAAATGCACGTAAGGTTAGGGCATACCAGGTTACTAGATGTGTCAATCGTGCTATGGCCTCATTGATCTACCCACAATTTCTCACAGCACATGGTCAATACCCAAACAATGACCAGATTCAATTATATTTTGTTCAGCAGTTGTATGCTGAGGTCCATTTGGGCCTCAAAGTCAACTACCTGGACATTCCACCATATGTTAGTCAGGGGCGTGGCAAGATTGCCAATAGGCCCAATTATCGTCGAGCAGATAGACCAGCCCTAGTGTTTAGGGTATTGGTTGGCGAGAGGTCTCCTGCTCTCACCCCAGCTCTAGCGTCCATAGCAGATGAGGTTGTCGTTGCTTCCCAAAAGGAAGCAATTGAGACTGTAGGTGACATTGCAGCTGCCACCAGTAGGATATCTATTGATCGTGTAGGTCAGTATTTGATGTCTAGATGTCCCCGATCCACGCCATTTTCAACATAATGGACCACCATGGATCCTTTCACAGCAGTAGGCATCCCTACTCCCACAGAGCTTGAGGCACTTACAAGAGATATTACATGCAGGACTCTGCATTGTTTGGCTGAGGACCTCTTGGAGGCATATGCCTTCATTACATCAGACTATGGGATCGATGTAGATCATGTTAGAGATCGTTTGGCATGCAGATCTCGTTCACTTCCAGGATCCCATCACTCTCAACCCAGCACTAGTGCACGTTAGGATCCACCATCTGATCATTCGGTAGCTGCACAGACTATGGGTTTTACTGAGATGTTGATTGGTGCCAATTCATTATCGTCGATGCCATCTCACCTACGTAGTCCTCTTAACTCATCATTTTTGGCACGACATGGGATAGATTAGATGGATGCAAATATTGGTTTGTCGCTTGACCATATAGTTGATATGGTGGAGGCGGTCGTTTCAGAGGACTCAAGTCATCCGATATCAAATGATGTGCATGTGCATGTTTCATTCCTTTTTAATTATTTTTAAATTTTAGTTTTAACTAGATATTCATGTATTGATATATATGAATATATATTGTAGGTGGACATACCTCATGTCACTCCTAGCCTTGTTCCAGATCGTGTACATCAACGTGACTCTATGGATGAATCTGTTGCTAGTGGACAGGTGAGTTTTAAATTTTTATATATACATACATGTGTATATGTACATAAATATGTATGCATAGATCTAAATACATATTTAATATAAATTATATTTATTTAACACATTTTTTACACCATTTTATTTGCAGGGCTCAGCACATCCATCAGAGCAGGACCATTCCCATTCAGATGATTATTCGACTAGGAGTCGACATTCATATTAGGCCCTGCATTAGATTTATGATCTTTACTACATGTATTTGCTTATATGATGATCTTTCTAGTATTTGACATTTTATTATCTCTAACTTACATTTTCTATATATGATGATCTTTAGTATTCGACATTTTCTTATATGATGATCTTTAGTATTCCACATTTGATGATCTCTAACTTACATTTCCTTTTATGATATACATACATTTGGCACTTTTCTTATAACATGTTACATGTTTATACATTGATCAATATTGATATGTTTACATGTTTATATGATATATGTATACATTTTCTTATATTCAATATACATACATTTGCTTAATTGATGATCTCTTACAACTTACATTTCCTTATATGATTTATACATTTGATCTCTCTAGAGTAGAATTTTAGGAAATGAATGCCACTTTATAATTAAGTTCATTCATGTTGATCACAATAAATATTTTGCACGTGCACGCCCATTGAATAAATTATAGTAAGCAGACAAAAATTATAAAATAAATGACTCCCAAGCTCAAGTAAACTAATGATATTTTATAAATGAGTGTATTTACTTGAGCCTATAATTTATTAATTTGGACATGTTCTTCTAGTTTTAAAATTTGATAAAAATGATGAAATTAAAATCTTGATAGAAAGTAAGAACAAATAAAGTGCATCACTTTGTGGTACACAAAACTCCTATTTTTTTAAATGACTTAACATGAACCATTGAGGAGTTGAGAACAAAATATAAAATTATAAAGAATCTAGGTAGGAACATTCCTTTTATAATTAAATATACCATCCTTCAAACACTTTCCCTCTAAGTTATAAAATTTTATGTTAAATTATTTCATAAATAATCTCTTAATCTACACCATTATTAAATTATAGGAAAATTTTATTCTTTGAAACATTAAGAAAATTCAATTCAAACTATACCTCTATTATCTTTTTGACAAGTAACAAAATTCTAAAATTACTAGATATGTTGCATGTCTATACATTAAATAACAACAAAATTCACAATAAAATAACTTGTTTGATTACCACTTGATTCATTTAAACTAGGATCTAGTTATTCCATACACTAGAATAATTTTTTTCCCATATGCATATAAATAAAAGCTTATTTTTCAAATTGCAAGATTAATTCACATTTATATCACTTGGAGCACAGATTTTGGAGAAGAGGTTTTTGAACATTTAACAAGGTGGAAAATATTGGAGGAGAATTTAACTAAGTTGGTAGGGGATTTGTTCGAGTCATCTTTAACTTGAAGAAGAAAATGGGACAACAAAGAAAAAGAAAAAATGTGTCTCAACAAGAATTGTCAAAAGAAGAAGAACAAAAGAAGCGTGAACAAAACTTAGAAAATTATCATAGAAAGAAACAAGGTAGATGCTTGTTTCTTCTCTCTGTGTCTCTTAAGTGTTTGTTTAGGACTTTTATTAACACCTCAATTTGTTTTGCTTATAAATATATTTCCAATTATGAAAACCATGTTAGATTTAACTTGGAAACTTTAATACTAAAAAATAGTCATCTTTCATAGACATGGACCTTGAAATTATGGAAGAGACCCAAGTTCAAACAATTCTTGTTGGAGAGGGTTCAGAATCACTTCCTTCTGCTAGTATGGATGAGCATATAAAACTAGTTGAAACTTCTCTCACTTATAACATCATATCTTATATCACTTTGTTTGCTTGCATACATAAACTTCACTTATATAGAATCATCTCTCACTTTCTTTGCAAAATATTTTGTGACATGTAGAAAAGACTCAACAAGCAAGAAGTTCTCATGCTGAAGTCAAGCCAAATCTAGATATTGGATCAAATGAATCCGCTGAACAACACATGGACTTTTAAGATAGGGAGGAGGCCCAAGTTCACACAATGCATGTTGGAGAGGGGTCAGGATCACTTCCTTCTACTGGTATGCATGAGCATATAAAACTAGTTGAAAAGGTGATGAAACAAAATTCTTATAGAAATTTAGATCATTTACTTGAAATGGATATGGAGAAAATGAAATGTTATGCCAACCAACCTTATAATAAGAGAAAGAGTCATTACAATTGTTGGGTGTACATTTGGCATCAAATAAAAAGAAACACATGGGATTACAAAAGGATATTGCTCAAAATGTTAAAAATGGTTTAGATTCCATTGGGAAAGGATCTCGATCAGTGGATAAGGCCACTACAAGAAGGGTGATGCTGACATCTGTTGTACATCAAGATATAGAAAGAAAAAGAAAAATGTTTGAACTTTCAACTGAAATTGGTTATAGTAGAACCACATTAATAAAGTATGAGAAAAAGAGAAAGTTTTTGGATGAGAGTTCAGAAGGAAATTGGGAAATTATGTGTAGAGCTCCCTGTTCTAACAGGATTGAAGATGTTGTTAGGAACTTGATCTCAAGTTTTTGGCATGATCAAACTCGTCCATCATCAAATACTAGAGATGTTATGAGACACGGGATTGGGCCTAGTATTTATGAAAATCATATCAAACATTAGCTAGACATAACACAATTTGAGATGTATATGAATTTTTGTAATACATATCCTCATATAAAGATTGGGCAAACAATGTTTGAAAGGTTAAAGCCATATTATGTGAAGATAAATAAGTTTTTTGAAACTTGTTGTTGTCGTTATCATATTGAATTTGATCTCTACTATCAGGTGTTTCAAAAGATGAGAGAAGAAAGTTGTAGTTTTCAAAATGAACCTCCTAAATAGGCAAGTTTGTTCATAAAGGTTATATTATGTGATCATGAAAATGGACCTCAAATAAACTGCATAAAAGGAATTTGTGACACATGTGGAAATTTGGCTAAATTTCCTTCAAGAAATGAGGATACTGACCTAACAAAGACAGTAAATTGCAAGAGGTAAGTATTGCTTTTAGAGAGTTTATTTGTTTCAATTTGATTTGATTGTTATTTGAATTCTCTAATGTAATGTTTCATTGATTACATGTGGTTTATTGCTTATTCACATATTTTACTCACACAGGTACAAGTATGTAAAGTTGCAAACAAATTTTGTGAAAGAATCCACAAGGTTGAACTATGTAGAAGAGGAGATTCCTATTGGAAAATTTATGGAAGATTTTCGAAAATTGATACAACCATACATACAGTATTCCTTTTTTTCTAAGTGGAAAGCACAACAATTCCAAACATTGAGATATACTTTCCCGCTTGGAATAGTTTTATCAATAGTCAACTTTGCAAAAAATTACTCCTTTGTACATCAAAAGGAGATTCAATCAGAGTATTACTTTTCAAAGCATATCACTATTATGGTTCATGTGTGTTATCGACATGCACAATCAAAATTGGATGGTGTTGAGAGTACAGATGAAGAACGAATCATTAATAAATAATATCACTTTTATATTAGTGATGATAAAGAACATCACACTTTTTGTCCAACATTGTTTTACAATTTTTTTTGAGAATTTGAGAAGCAGGGGTGTAAAATTTGAAAATCATTTTGTATGGTCAAATGGATGTGTGGCACAATTCAAATCTTCATGGCCATTCTATGCACTTTGTAGATATCATAAAATCTACAAAATACCACTTGTTTGGAGTTTTTTTGAGAGTGGGCATGGAAAGGGTGAACATGATGGGGCAGGAGCTTGCATCAAACAAGCTTTAAGAAAGTATCAAATGAGTTATCCAGAAGATCATATAGACAATGCACATGATGTTGTTGAATGGTGCAAGAAACACTTTGCATCAAATGTGGTCCACACATCTTCAAGAACAAATCGACACATTCCACATAGAGTGTTTTGGGAGATATCGAGTATGTATAAATTACATTTTCAAAAATTTGAATTTATTTAAATTTAAAATTGATATATATATATATAAATGTTTGTTCACATAAGTTTGTTGTTGTATATGTATCTAGGTGTGGACAGAAGATCAATGCATGGATGCAAGAGGGTAGAAAAAACAAGATCTTTGCATTGTGTTAGGAGTTCAGATAGTTGTCATGGATGGACATTACACACAAGGGATTACTCTTGTTGTTGCACTAAGTGCATTGCAGGAAACTCCGATCATGCATGCAACAACCAAGAACTTGAATATGTTGGTAAATGGGATACGGTGCCACTAGTTATTTTAGAAACATATGATGAAAATGAGGAAGAAAGATTTGAAGACATTCCTTTGATTTCAATTGATTATGACCATATTTCAGGATTGGTTAAAAAAGGTATGTATGTGTAAGTTTTCAATAATTTAAATATTATATATATATATAGTTAATCATATTTAGAGACATTTCTAATTTTTTTAGAATTTTTTTCTGTAAATTTGGTGTACAAGAGATGTTTTTGTAGTCATAGCAGAGTCTGGAAACATCGAAGGTGTCAGCTATTATTTATTGTGTTACACAGAAGAGAGGAATAAACTAACACAACCTGAAACAAGTGATGGAATGTGATTTCCCACAGGTGAGTTTGAATTTAAAATTATATATACAATGTGTTCACATGTGCACATTACATTATAAACATTTAAATATATATTGTACAAACCTTGAGCACGGAAATTTTGTACACGTTCATATGTCTTACCTTAGGTTCATGTTTACCATGCAGGTTTTGTTGTAGTGCAAGGGACATATCTAAAACAAGTCAAAGTTGTTCAGCATGGGATTCATTTTGTTGACTATCAACCTGATAACAAGGTATATCAATATAGTCACTTAATAATTGCTACCGCCCTACATCTTCATGCACGTGGCCAAAGAAAATGGAGACTAGATAGTGATGATCATCGAAAAATTCTACAGGTTATTGAAGAGCAGGCTGAACTAGAATCTTTGAATTAGATTATATCCATGATTTTCAAGTTCACTTGTAACCCTATACATGTTCAAGTGAGAACTTATAGTAACTTGTACATAGTTGTAAATCATTTTGTGTAAATTACAATTATATGTACATATTTGTTCCATAGAAAATTCTTAAGTTCAAGAATCTTTGATAGCATCATCTCTCACTTTGTTTGCTTGCATGTAAACCCATATATATGCTTTCAATACTTATTTGAAACCTAGTAAAGTTTTTTAAAATCATTTTTCCTAAATTACAATTATATACAACTTATATTTGTTTCATGGAATTCTTAAGTTCAATAATCTTATATACAATTATATATATATAACTTATATTTATTCCATTGAATTGTTCCATTGGCAATTATGTAAATTTTAAAATTAAGTATATCTAATTATAAAATTATTGTACACATATTTAAAACATAAACCAAAGCAAATAAAAAAATAAATTTTCCATCAATTTAATTCACAAAAAATACCGCAAATGGAAATAGAAAGTTCCCCTCTACCCTTAACTCTCTACCCTCTACCTTTAAGCCTTAAAGCCTTAAACCCTCTCTCTCTCACTCACTCACTAATTCTATCTCGAGCTCCCCTCTACCCTTAACCCTTAACCCTTAAACCCTAAACCCTTGTACCCCTACCCTTTATCTCTCTCCCACTCCCCCCTCTCTCTCTCAAGTCTCTCCCTCCTACCCCCTCTCCCTCTCTCCCCTCTACCCTTAACCCTTAAACCCTAAAACCTTGTACCCCCTACCCTTTATCTCTCTCCCACTCCCCCCTCTCTCTCTCAAGTCTCTCCCTCCTACCCCCTCTCACACTCTCCCCTCTACTTCTTTAATTGCCATGTTCTCCAAGCGAAGCTTCTCGTTATCCTGCCTGAGGAGAGTGTTTTCATGACACTCATGTTGAGCCTGAAAATCCAAGATTTGAAAAGCCATGATTACAAAAATTTAAGGAATAAAGAATGAAACCCTAAAGTTCATCAATTTTGCAACATTACTACAAATTTTTGGTCATTTTCTTAATCCCCACATATACTTTCATCTGGGTTCGCCAATTCTAGAACCAGAACTTAATCTGCCATGGTGCAAGCCCCAATTGCTTACTCATCTAAGCTACCTATGCTTCTAATCTGGGTGAGGGAACTCTTTGAAAATCCTGTAGCAAACCCAAAATAGCAATAAAGTCAGAAACAACAATTCTCAACGAATGACAAGTATTGAATTATTTAGTGAAAAAGGGCATACACTTCCATCTCCTAAATTTGTTGAGGAGTATGCATGTGATAGCGCTTATTTTTGGGATGGTTATCTTCCTACTCATCACTAGATCCATTCCCTTCCATGTTGTCACTACCAGACCTGCTCTCATATAGGTCTTCATCTCTCTGTAGATCCCAAGTTGAGACTCTCCACCGCTGCTACCAAACATGTCTCCTTTTCCTTCCAAGCTACTTGTTTGTCTAACAATGCCCATCATAAATATATACTTACTTAAATATCTATAAACAAACAAAATTCCCCTAAGCAAATCAAATTAATACGCATTTCCACATCAATACCCATGTTTTTATGATTTCTGGTTGAAGAGAACATGTCTACCAGTGTCAAGGAGAGCTTGGGTATGGAGCTGTAGATGTTCATGTGTTCATATTAGACCTTGGATGAGGGGCAACGAAACAAGGTTGTGCCATTCCAATATTGTTAGATGAGATATCAGAGAAAAAAAATTTGTTTGAATCGTTCCTGCCCTCAAGTAAACTACCCAATCCAAAACTCATCCCAAAATGCTTTTTAGTTGTTTCTAATATATATACTTTTTATTTATATAGTTTCTATATTATAATAATAACAATTATATATTATAATAATAATATATAATTAATAATAATTTTATATTTTATATTATTAATTATATAATAATAACAATTAAATATTATAATAATTATATATTATTATTATAATATATTGTAATAATAATATAATTAATAATTATTATATATTTTATATTATTAATTATATAATAATTAATTATATATACTTTTTATATTATAATAATAACAATTATATATTATAATATATTATAATAATAATAATAATATATTTTTGTTTTTTTCGGTAAAAGGCATGAAGCCTATAGATAATTTATTTATATAACATAGTAAATACATAAAGATTACAAATCAAAATCTAATCAACCATTGATCAATGTGGCGTTCAGATCTTACAATATGACATTCAGACCACCCTTAAGCTTAAAATTCTTCGAACTTCAGCAGATGATAATCTCCATGTCATGGGCCCAGAGTTCTCTCCCTAGAAATCCAAAGTCTCTGAAATATTTTCTAGATTCAAGATAGTTGCCATTTGTGTAAGTCATGAAAACTTATCCCTAACAGTTCTTTGTGTCATAATAGAAAAGTGATCCATCAGAGTTCGTGCATCTCGATCAAGCTGTAAGCCACCCAGCTGATTGAATCTATTCTGAGTCATTATCACTTCCAATCTTCTGACAATAAATTCAATGATCATATGCACAAGAAAAATATAATTATTTGTTGTCATGATTGATTGCAGCCAAGTAACATTTGTCTCTACTGCATATAATATTTTTGTCCCCATGGATCATTAATTTCATTTTTTGGCATACTACATTTCAGATAACTCAGCTTGTTGTGGCAATAGTATCCAGAAATGGATGGAGACAGAGTGTTATGTCGCTAGCTAACTACTCCAGGCATGCATTTAGTACTTTTTTGAAGGCATTGTTTGTTCTTGCTAGTTCAGATAAGCATGACTTGATTTTTTCTCTATCCACTGGTGCAGGAAATGCCTCTGGACAATGCTCCTAAATTTCATGTCTGAGCTTCAAAACAAACTCACTACTAACATCCAGATTATATAAATCAGCTACAATTCCTGTGTCTATTTTGGATACCCTTGCACCCCCTAAAAATAGTTTGCTACCCAGATTTGATTCACATGTCTTTCTCTATAAAGCCTCTGTAAATTCATTGTTCAAAAAATTAATATCACCATTCAGAACTGCAAATACAGACTAAACACTAGAAGTAGACATAGCCCTTTTGCAACAACTCTGCAGGTCGTAAAAAAAATCATCCACCATTGAATAAATTCATCTAATTTGATAGCCTTCCTCACATTCTCTGCCATGAAAAATCTTCAAGGATAATATAATACCCTACCAATTTCTTTGCAGCTCGACTGAATGCCCCACTTCTAAATGCATTGGTATCTTCAGGGCTCAGTTGGGCATCAATAGATCCATCCTAATAAATTTCAATCTCCCTGGAATCTGGCCCTTCTTGGGCTCCTACTACTAATATCAAACTGTCATTTGGAGAATTGATCTCTGATGCTAACCTTGCTAGTTTTTTATAATCCATGTACTTCTTCAACATTACAGAACCTCTTGAATTACCTTCTTCCTGCAATTCCCATGGCAAAGAGTGCATAAAATACTTTGAGACACTGAACCTACAACTACAGATGGGAGAATTTTGAATGAGACCTAGGATGAGACTAAAAAGGTCTATCCTAGTAAGCTTATCACAAAGATGGATGATGGAGCATGTGATTTTTCCTTTGTGCCACCACCAGCCTCACATCTCACCGCAAGAACCACTAATTAGGATCATTATTCTGTAAAAGATGTTTCAAGTTGTGTCCCTGATGAACCAAAGGGAGATGGTGAGGCACTGTTGAAGCCCTCACTTCGCATAGAAAAACCCATTGCAGATCCATCTATTGAATTTAGCAAACATGATCATTCCTCCATCACATGTGTCACCTCCCATTGCTAGCCAAGAGCCTTCAAGAGCAACATTACCTACCATGCAGAGTCCTGTTAGATGGGACTTTCAAGTGACTTACCTCTTCACCTCTGACAAGATCATGCTTTCTTGCCCATGTTGGGTATACCCATTTCAATGCACCATACCAATTAGGAGGTAACCCTAGATTCCCATAGGTTGTTGCATACTCACAACTCTGATGTGCAGACACAAATACAGCAATTACTATAGTGCCATTGAAAGAGATTGGAAATTCTCAGAGAACTTTCTTGCATTCTGCCCAGGCACATTACCCATTAATACCATGTTGCATACTCATCACCCTAATGTGCAAACACAAATATAGTAATTTCTAAATTGCCATTGAAAGAGATTGGAAATTCTCTGAGAGCTTCCCTGCATTCTGCACATGACCCATTGATACCAAAACAGCACTACATCCTTATCTATAATGAATCTCTCATATATCATGTGATACCATTTAATGAGTAGGGAGTAATTCAAAGACTCAACATTTACTTTCATGGTCTCTGTTACAACTGGGTTAAGAATGTTGTCAACTCGAGAATCTTACTGCCACAACTCCTTGGGAATACTGCAACAACTCCTTGGGAATTGTCTAAATAGTCAATTCCCTTTAGTTGTGTATGAAAATTTTCTGAGAAAGAGCATTACAAAGATTCTTTGTCTTTAAACCTAAATCTTGGCGAATACAATGGCACCAATAATAAAAATTCATCACACCCAATTCTTATGAGGATTTATAAACTTATATCCATTGAAACCATGCCACTGTAGAGACTTACTCTCAGCCTTGAAGTTACCATAATTACCACATACGCTAAATTCTTTGCCAGAATTAATACTTTGCAATGTCACCATACTTACCACATGTACTAAAATTTCAGGTGGCTCATCACACATGCGATAGGACAACAACCTTAGGAAATGAATCATAGTAAGAAATAGTAATACATTAAGTTTCTATGCCTCCTTCCTTTATCAGAATATCTACCAGTTTTCCTTGTAGTTTTCCAGGGGTAGCATCATGTATAAGTTCTTCCTTTTGCTCACAACCTAAATTCGCTAGACGATCAGCCAGGTTGTTCCCTTCTCTATATGTGTGTAGTAATTAAAAGTCACCCACCTTCTCCAACAAAGACCAAATCTGATGTAATAAATAGTCAAGCTTCCAATTTTGTATTTTTCTCTCCTTACAAGCATTTATTACCAGCAGTGAGTCACCTTCAATTTGCAACTTTGAGAGCTTCAGATGAATTGCTACCTTTAACCCCTGCAACAATGCTTGGGCCTGTACAATATTGTTCATCCCTGGAGGGAGCTTAAATGACATAGCACTTACAAGCATTCCCCTACAATCTCTTATAGCTACTCCTACTCCAGAGATTCCAGGGTTTCCCCTAGCTGCACCATCAAAATTTAATTTGAAATAACCCAGGGGAGGAGGACACCATACAATCTTTGATCTATCCACTTTGTGATGTGATGGATGATGCAGGCCACCTTTAAAATTTAGTGATAGATGAGGCCAATTCCTTAAAATATTTGCATCCCAATTAGTGAATACGGATCCTACATGCTTTACTTTTAGTACATAGCCATTCACTACTTCTGAAATTGATTTCTCCAATGTGCTTAATACATGTTCCCTATTTAGCATCTCATTTCTAAATATGCACTTATTCCTTGCCCACCATATTTCCCAAACTACCATGGCCGGGATAACTCTTGAGATGCTTGCAAAAAATGCATTTTTATATAACACTAGCCAACTTGAGAATAGTTTCCACAAACTATTTGGTAGCGGTGATTTCCAATTCAATTTGTTTGATACAAAATACCAATATGATTGAGCTATTGGACATGATAAGAAAAGGTGATTCACATCCTCAAGATCTGCTTCACAAAGAACACACCTAAATGGCTCCATAACTCCTGGTTTTGATAGTCTATCGCTTGTTAAAACCTTGTTCTTAATTTCCAGCCATGCAAAGCATCCTGCCTTTGGAAAAATCGATGCATTCCAACAAAAAGAGTAAGCTCGTTGAGATTCCACTTGTAAATCAGCTTGAGAGATCGCTTTATACCCAAAACAAACTGAATAATTCCCTGATTTTGAAGGTGCCCATCTTAACCTATCATTTTTTGCTGACTGATAAACAATCCTTCCATCCAAAAATTTTGTAAGCAGAATTTGGTGATCAACAGTGATTAAGCAATCTGAAAAATCTTTCCATTTTACCCGTCCTGTCAAGGGGTCCGTACTTTGTAAATAGTCTTTTACTTTTGAGCCCCACCTTTCTGATAATATGATCTTAGTGTTGCCAAAATCATGAAGCAGATTTAGGGGTGGATTTCCTCCATGAGTCCTTCCAGAAGAGTGCCTCATTACCATTGTGAACCTCCCAAGTTAGATATGGAACAATAAGTTTCCTACAGGATATTAAGAAGTTCCACATGGTAGATCCTGATGGGGGATTTAAGATGGTGAGAATTCTGGCCAGATTTGCATTGTCCAGATACTTGGCTTGCATGGTCTTACACCAATTCAGATTTGGCTTAGTGTACATATGCCATACCATTTTGGCCCCTAATGATACATTTCTTGCAGAAAAATTATGAATCCATGCACCTCCTTTGAATTTATCCATGTACATATTTTCCAGTGAAATCAGAGGGATTTTCGTTTTATTATCCATGTTTCATGACCATAAGAAGTTCCTAATTACTTTCTCAATTTGCACTATGACGGATTTTGGAGCTTTGAGTACTGACATATAGTAATTGGGTATTGTGGTCTTGCCTAATAATGGCAACCACCTGCCCTTCCAAGACAAAATTTTTGCTTGGATACTTTGAATAACCTTTTGCCAGTATGAAACCTTATTTTGCCCTACAAAGAAAGGAATGCCTAGGTACTTACAAGGGAGATTTGCTGGTTGGAAGCCCAAAATCTTCACTACCTGACTCTTAACAACTGAATTTACATTAAATAAGTAAATTTTCGATTTTCCTTCATTTATTTTTTGGCCAGATGCTGAAGTATACTTATCCAATACCTCTTTTATCTATTTTGCTTCTAAAATGGTTGCTTTACCAAAGATTAGTGTATCATTAGCAAATAAAGAATGGGTTGTTGTGACATTAGTATTTGGGATGGAAATCCCTTGTAAAGAACCCTGACTATGCACCTTATGAATAGTCCTTCTCAAAGCCTCTGCTAAAATGATGAATAGAAAAGGTGATAAAGGATCACCTTGGCGGACCCCTTGTGTTGAGCTAAAAAACCCCACTGGAGAACCATTTATAAGAACCGATAAGTTTACCCCAGATAGACAAGACATAATCCACTTGCACCACTTTTGGCTGAATCCAAACTTTTGTAATACTTGTAACAAGAAAACCCAATCAACCCTGTCATATGCTTTCAACATATCCAGCTTCATAATCATGGATGAAAGCTTGTGAGTGGCAATTGAGTGGAGGACTTCGTGTGCAAAAATTTCCCCTTCAGACGTTTCCCTACCTGGCACAAAACCTCCATGTTCTACCTATATTATTTTAGCCACTAATGGATGTAATCTAAGATAAATAACCTTGGAAAAGATTTTGTAGAATGTGTTGCAAAGGGAAATAGGTCTAAAGTCTACGAAAGTAGTTGGAGAATTGACTTTAGGTATTATTGCTAAATGTGTTACATTAAATTGTTTTAGCATACAACCTGTCTTTCTCGATTCCTCCATTACCCTTAAAAGCTCAATTCCAATGAATTCCCAGCATTTTTGGAAAAATATCACCGTGAATCCATCTGGACCAGGTGCTTTGTTAGCTGGTAATGAGAAAACAACTGACTTTACCTCCTCTAACATGAATGGAGATAGTAATTTTTCATTTTCCTCTTGGCAAATTATCTTAGGAATAGCTTCTAATAAATCCTCCCTATCCCTGCCCATCTGTGCATCTACTCTTTTATTACCTGTGAGCAATTTGGAGAAGAATTTTATCCCCTCCTTCTAAATATCCTCTTCCTTAGACAACAACAAACCTATTTCACTAACATGAATTGAAAAGATTGTGTTGTTGGCTATTTTTATTTGTGCTGAAGTATGAAAAAACTTTGTGTTTCTATCACCTTCTTTAAGCCATAACTCTCTAGATTTCTGCCTCCAGTAGATCTCTTCCCTAAAAAGAAATTCATTCCACTCCTCTTGCAATTTCTTTTGCTTTTCAAATGCTAGCAAATCCATCCCATGGGAGATAATTTGTTCATTTACTTTTGAGAGTTGCTTATAAACCAAATCTTTTTGCACAAAGATATTTTTAAAAACTTTAACATTCCAAATCTTAACTTGTTGTTTGATGTGCTCAAGCTTCTTACAGAACTGAAACATTCTAGAACCTCTACGAAAAGGAGCAGTAATCCACCATTGCCTTAGTAGGTCAATAAAATCTAGATGATAGAACCACATGGCTTCAAACCTGAAAGTAGATTTGCATTTTGATGTAAAAGACTTTGGAACCATTTTTAGGGATATAGCAAAGTGACCTAACCCATTCAAAGGCAGAATTTATGATGACAAAACATAATTCCCAATAATCTAATTTGGCGAAGACAAAAATTTGTCTAATCTTTCAGCTATCTGCAAAAAGTCTTTCCTTCTATTTGTCCAAGTAAACCTACCATTTGACGATTGAATATCCACTAATGCATTATCCTGGATAAAAGACTGGAAATCTTCCATTACAGATTTAGGTGGAGAAATACCGCCTTCTTTTTCTATAAGTGAGGTTATTGCATTAAAGTCCCCAATAAGAACAACTTTATCTTGGCCTAGCTGGTCCAAAAATTTCTTTAATTTGTCCCATAAGAGTTTTTTCCCAACTATGGAATTTCGACCATATACATTAAGTAACCAAAATGAAATTTCAAAGTGTGTGATACACATTAACTACCAGTTACTTTCACACGTGACATTTTCTAAAGAGACTGTATTAGGATTCCATAATGTTAGTAATCCCCCAGATGCCCCTTGAGCTGGAGAGTGAACCGATTTCCACTTATACCATTTTTTAATAATCTTTTCATATGTATCCCCTGATGTTTTAGTTTCTTGAAGGACTATGACATCCGCTCCACAAGCATCCAGCTGGTGCTTGATTTGAGCCCTTTTTTCAGAAGCATTGATGCCTCTGACATTCCACGATATTAGCTTCATTGCCCTCGAGGAGAACAACATGTTCTCCTCAGTATTTTTTTCTTACTTCCACCCCCCAGCATGTTTCCATCTAGCATAGCCTGAATGCCTACCTCAATTTCCTCCTGCAGCTTTACTGCCCTGGACTTCCTTCCTCTTTTACCAGGATTTTTCTTATTTGCAGGTGGGGACCAAGGTGTTTGTGTTATAGATAGATGTTTGGAGCAATCAAATATGTCCTCTCCCATTACCTCTTCTGCAATTTCCTCTATAATTTGACAACCCACTATTGATAAAACCTTATCTACAAAACTCTCCAAATCATGGTTTGTAATGAGTTTATGAAATTTTCTATTACTTGTCTCTTGACTATTATCAACATCCACCAACATTTCTTGGGTATCTTCTTTTGTAACAAGATTATGAAATTTACTATTACTTGTCTCTTGACTGGTAGTAGCATCCACCAACATTGCTTGGGCATCTTCTTCTTGAGATTCTAGAGAGCTCTTCCTTTGGACAGGATCCATACCTCCAAAAGTAAGAAGAGAAGCAATGTGATGTATTTCTTGCATATTGGAAGGTTTGATTTCAGGGGAAAACAAATGCAAAGACCTGTGGAAGTATCTAAGAGGTGACACGAGGCATTTTTCCCAGCCTTTTGGGAGCGAGATAATAATAGATTTTACCTTTTGAGGTCTCCTAACAGTAGCCATTTAGTAGACACAATGCTTAGGTCTACTTTCTATGTACCAATAAAAGTATCTCCCTCCATTTTTCCCATTAAAATAATTTGGAAGTTCTCAGTGAGCTTCCTTGCATTTTGTCCAGACACATTACCCATTGATAATACCTAAGCAAATTCTGAGGGACACTCTTGATTTTGTTCTAGCCCACTTGGAGACATTTTTCCCATTGAAAGAGTTTGGAAGTTCTCATAGAGCTTCCTTGCATTCTGCCTAGGCACATTACCCACTGATAATACTTGATCAAATTCTAAGGAACACTCTTGATTCTGCTCTAACCCACTTGGAAACATTTTTCCCATTGAAAGAGTTTGGAAGTTCTTGGAGAGCTTCCTTGCATTCTGCCCAGGCGCATTACCCATTAAAAATACTTGAGCAGATTCTGGGGGCCACTCTTGATTCTGACCTAGCCCACTTGGCTTCTTTAATCCCTCTTTTCTCTTACATTCCCCCTTATAGTGATCACACTTATGGCAATTTGTACATGTATTCAGTGGAGATTCTAGCAAAATGCTTTGTACCCATAAACCAAATCTAGATGTAATATGTATTTCCTTAGGGAAAGATTTGGTAACGTTTAAAAGCACACACACCCTAATAGGGGATCCCAAACTCTTGAAAAAATCTCAATCATGGTTTAAAAATATTCCTACTTGGTTTGCTAACATTTCCACAATCATTGGCTCTTGTATTCCAATGGGAGTGATTGAAATTGTAGCCAAAACGGGATAAATTTAATCTGAGTGGTATTAGGATTAAATTTTGGTGACCATGGCTGCAAATATAATCCCGCCCCCTCCATCATCCATGATTTCACTTTATAAATTTCATTGCTACTACTTTTAGAAGAGAAAAGAATCACAAAATATCCCATCCCCTGATCTATAAAGAAAACTCGATTGGCTCCTGGCCAGTTTTGGAAAACCCAACATTGTAATAAATACAAATCTGGTAAGAAGTTCCAAACCGATAAGTTTTGTTGCTCGGAGATCTTTAGTCTACATGTCAAGGCACTCATCAGACAAGGAAATCTTGTGCACCCCGACTTTATCTTTATAGATATCTTGAGCATCCCTACTTTGTTCGCCTTTCCTCCTCCAGTACTGTTTTGTCAATATATTTGTGACAGGTGCGACGGGTTGTTTGCGGATATACTTGGCATGAGGAGCACTACAGGAAGGACAATTTCTGATGCTTGTTTTGGCCCTTTTACCTCCTTGCATATTCTAAATCTCCCCATTCTTGTCCCAACCAGACCCCGAAACAAATTTAGGAGTATCAGCTATTTTTGGATTGAACGGCATTCCATGTATTTCTGTGAGATAACTAGGTAACTCAAACTTTACCGGAATGGAATTAGGAAAAGTGAGGTGATTTTATCCCAGAAACTATATCTTTCCAGAGGGTAGACTTTGAAATCGAGCCACAAGGTACCGGCAGAGGCTCACAGATGTCAAAAACATCCTGCTTGTCCTGAATAAGCTTTCTTTTTGGCCGTAAAGGGAGCCAGTGATGTAAATTGACACCATAATCGAAATGGCAAACCCCATGATATGCTTGGGGCCCATGGATCTCGCGATGGAGGGCCCCAATTTTCAAGAAACTACCATTAAACCATACAGACTGCTTTCTCTTCATTTTCCTTACTATCAACGACTATTTCATCTCCAAAAGATTGACCTCCAAAATTATTCAAAAATAATAATATATTATTATTATAACATATTGTAATAATAAGTATATTATATATTATAATATAAAAATAACATAATTTAGATTTATATTAATATTATATATTATAAAATAAAACTATCAAAAAACGGGAGGAAAAAATAACAAACGATAAAATTGATTCATGTTAAGGGGTCCGATCGAACCCATTTTGCATGTTCGACCGAACTCCCACGAAATACATTTTTAAATTATATTTCAAAGTGGTTCGGTTGAACCATATTTTGACCGAACATATTTTTTGGGTTCGACCGAACCACCCTTTTTTCACCTCCACCCTCTGAGGCACCAAAATTGTCCAGAATTTTGCACTTCGAAGCTCGATTTGAGAATGAAGATGGAGGAGACTTCACAAACCTAGCTAGTATCAAGTAGCCCTCAGAATGATATATCCAATGAATATAGTTTTAATATTTTTTGGTTTTATTATCTATTTGTTTTTTAATTTTTATTAGATATAGGTTTTTCATCAAAAATGAAGCTCTTTGTTCTTCACATGTGGAAAAATAGAAGATTATCAAAAAAAATGAAAAATATGAGTGCACCAGATATTGGAGTCCTTAATCCAACAAAAAAAAATGAATTTTGATACATACAATAAAAATTACGCGTTATACGGTCGCGCTATGTCTGAACTGTAATTGGTTTGACTTTGAAACTTGATTAAAGAAAAAATATTGAATAAAAAACTATCTAACCAAGTGGAAGCACTAAATATCGGAGTTACAAATCTAAATTCAAAAGAATTAGAATTTTATCCTTCAAGGAAAAAAAAAAATTATGCGTTATACAGTGTGCATCACTTTTTTAAAATGTTGTTTTTTGAAAAAAACCATTTTTCATGGGAGATGGAAAAAGAAATGCAATTTGATTCCAAAAATTTTGAAAAAAATATTTTTAGAATCTATAGACAAAATGTGATGAGACTCTAGTTTGCATCATCTTCAAATTCCTCATGGTTTAGCCGCTATAGGTGCCCGAATGTGAAGATTTAGTTAAAAATAATAATTTCAGTGTCCAGTTTGGTCAAAAATTATTAACCACTACTGTGGGATCATCCATAGGAACAGACGTTCTGAAGCCACCCCATGTTTTCACCATTCATGTGTACAGGCAGAAATTTCTCTTTAGGGAATTAAGACTTGGTGTGCCCAAGAAGTGAGTCTCGTGAAGGGGAGCCAATTCCACCAAGTCTCTGGTTGTCCTCCTTGTTTGGTTGGTTGGAGAAATCCAAGTGGGGATCTAGTGAGTAGTATCTCTTGAGAAGCCTCGGGTTGTACAAAATTTTTTCAAAGTGTTTGTCATTTCACACCAAGATCAAACTCAAGACATTGTGTTTTATGTTTGTTTCTTTCAAACAAACAAAAAAACAAACCTTACACCTAAAAATTGCAACACTTCACAGCTTTAGACCAAGCAACATTTTTAAACAAAACAATCAAAATCAGGTCAAACTCTTGCCAAAATCATATTCAAACCTTTGAGATCTATTTTCAGACCAATTTCTTGTTGTGATTCTTGTTTAAAACCATAAACTTGCTCAATTCACCTTGCATATCATCATTCCATTATTAGATCACCATTTTAGGTACCTTAGCATCCTCATTAATTGCATATCCCAATATCACATTAGGCTACCTTTTTCAAACTTTTAGGCTTGACACCTTGTGTATTTTAGGATAGAGGAACTATCTATACCTTGGCACACATCATTGCTTCAATAAAAGATTATCATTTGACCAAATCACTTTTTAATTTAGCCCTTTGTCATTTTGGTGATAATTTCCTACTCACAAGTCTAGTTGGGAAACTCGCCTTGTCACTCTCTTCACTTGTCCTAGCAAAATGTCATTTGACAATCTAGTTGAAACATTGGTTTACCCTTGGATGGTTAGTGATCATGTTCTTACATCTTTCAGAAGTGTTTAATCCCTCAAATACACTATAGGTATCCATCACCTCTTAGTCATTTGCATCCTTCCTAACACAACATTTTAGACCTAAAAGAGCATTATCATACACTTTAGACTTCATAACATCTAACATTATCATTATCACTTTTATTATTTTGTTGCATACATTAGACATCTTTTATCCTCAAAATACCAAAAATACCAAAAAAATAGTTGCATTACATGTAGGCATACCTTATTTCAAAACAATACCAAAAAAATAGACTTAGTCTCATACCTTCCACCTTCATTTTGAGAAAGTCTTATATGGTTGAAACTAGGTTGCAAAAGAAACATCAAACAATGGATCTCTTTCATGACGATGATGACCTTTACAATTACACTAGAACTCTCAACTTTGACAATGCCACTAATGATCCTCACAACAATGCCAACCTTGAAAGTTATGACCATATCAACTTGGGGTCTACATATTATAAGCAACCAAAGACACAAAATCATTTTGAACAATTCCTTGTTAGAGACAAAGATGGAAATGTGTTCATAGAAGAAGTAGAGGCTACCGCACAAAATCTCGAAGTAGCCTCTCTTGTGGACGAAATTGTCATGTTGGACCCTCAACAATATTTAGCCAAAATTTTATATGAACCAATTAAATTACCTCAAGGATTTGATGTCAATACGTTACATGAAGCAACGTCACCCAAGGACATCACACAAACAAGCCAAGGAAAACCTACACTACAACTTATAATTTCCATACCCATTGGAATAATAAGCCAAAATACCACAACTACCAACACTTCATCCATTCCAGGAACACAATCTATGTCAAAACCTATGATACAATCCACATCACAACCATTATTCACAACACAACCCTTTGGCTTGGTATTTACTCGCTTTGAGTCATCATCTCAGGCCATCGGAGCATCCACATCTAACATCCTTGGTAGACCTAAGGCAAGAAGGGTTCTCATCCAAGGACCTCAATCAAACACAAACACCATGTCACAAGGACCTCAATCAAACACAAACACCATGTCACAAGGTCCTCATATCAATACAAACACCTTGCAAGGATAAACCACAAATGCCCCACATAGTCAAAATACAAACACATCACATGATTATAATTCTTTTCAACAAGGACAAAGATCGCAAACAACACAACCTCTTAACATATCATATGGCTACACACAAGGAGTCCTTTTTGGCAACCAAAATATACATGGACAACACACCCAATAAATGCAACATAGCTCAACCACTTCTCACATCCCAACTTACACATCACACATTCATACTCATGGGCACAATCAAAATCCACCACATACGTACAACATTTTGAAACCAAAACATGGGACCACACAACACAAATATGGGACCTCATAACAATGTTTCCAACAATACCACAATAGACGCATTGACTGCCCAATTGTCTGCCCTACAAAAGCAAGTGGAAGGGATGCAAGTGTCAAACAAGAAGACATACTCATCACATGATTTACATCCTTATCCATATGACACTAGCATATACATGCATCCTTTCCCTCCGGGGTATATCCAGTCCCTACCTTCACTAAGTATAAGGGAAAGAGCAATCCGCTTGAGCACATATGAGAATTCACCACTGCTTGTGTGGATGTCGCATATGATCATTCCTACCTTTTGAGACTCTTCCCTAAAATTATTACGAGGCCTACACTTGAATGGTTTGCACTGATACCTAAAGGGTCTATAAAGTCATGGGACGACCTCGCTAATAAATTCATGGATAATTACGCTTATAACATTGAAAATGATGTCACGATTACTACCTTATGCCACTTGACACAAGATGAAGGAGAGCCCTTTATTGCTTTCTTCCAAAGATGGTGTAGTATGGTGAGTTGATGTCCTATTGAGATTCCTAAAAAACAAAAAGAGGGCATGTTCATAGAAAACCTCAAGTCAAAGTTGAAACACCCTTTACAAGTACATTGTTGTCCCACATTTGCAGACTTAGTTGAGAAAGGCATGACACTTGAAAAGGTCCTAATCACTTGAGGTGAACTTACATATGGCAACAAAAACACACACAACCAACCGACCTCTAACGACAAAAGAAAGTTTTGGTCCTGCAATAAGAATGTAACAAACGATGGAGTCGTAGACGTGAAAGCCGTGAACAAAACAAGACACACATTGACTCTTAAAGCACCCAACATGAATAACAACATAGCTAATGTAGTGCAAAATAATCAAGAACAAGGACCTCTAAGACAACCAAGGAAATACCCATGAAGACAATACACTCCTTTATCGGAACCAATCAAATCGATCCTTAAGAAGCTAGTACAATCAAATGCCATACAACTCCAAGAGCCCAAACCATATGACCCAAGACAATTCAATCCATCTTGGTGGGATGACAATGCCTTTTGTGACTACCACTGCATCAAAGGGCACAAGACCTCGTCATGTCATCAATTGAAGAACATAATCCAAGACCTAATTGAAAATGGTACCATAGAGGTTGAAGGACAATAACAAACTTCTAATCAGGACCATACAATTTTCAAGAATCCACTACAAGACCATGGCTCAGGAAATCCCTCCACCTCAGGTCGACAGAGAGACAACCAAGCCAATTATACCAGGAATGACTTTGATTACTCAAAGATAATTGATCACCTTCGTGTTGTTGATGACTATGTCAACACAATCACCATTAAAAAGGTTCTTGAATGCACCATCAGTACTCGTAGGGCTAAGGTTAGTTTATTTGGTCCTTCTTCAAAGCAACCACAATATAAAGACCAATATAATCTTGTTGACCAATTGGGCAAGACACCCGCACACATTTCTATCCTCGAGCTATTACACCTATCACCTTTACCTCCATAAGACTTTGAAAGAAACCTTTATTCCTATCGACCTGGACATTAACCGATTTGAAACCATAGTTGGATACTTGGCTAATTCACTCAATGTCTCCTTTTTCGAAAAATACTATTCTACACAAAAGTCTAACCAAAACGACCCATTGCACCATGTAGTATGTGTCCATCAACACAAGGTCAAACAAGTCCTGGTAGATGGTGGGGTTGGACTAAACATTTGCACCTTAAAATTGGTCAAGGCATTGGGCTATTCTAAATCATGTGTAGACACGACCAAAAGTA
Organism: Sequoiadendron giganteum; assembly: GCA_007115665.2. Lineage (NCBI taxonomy): Eukaryota > Viridiplantae > Streptophyta > Pinopsida > Cupressales > Cupressaceae > Sequoiadendron > Sequoiadendron giganteum. The sequence continues at coordinate 463,519,592 of CM021102.1, forward strand.
TTGTAATCAAGGCCTATGATGATGAAGAATGCTCTTCCAAGGGTGTTATCACACTCCCTATTAGAGTTGGACCTAAAGTTATAGACACCACATTCTAGGTCTTGGATCTTGAACTTCCATATAACCTTCTCCTCAGTAGACCCTAGATTCACACCATGAAATCCATGCCTTCCACCTATCATCAATGCTTGAAATTTCCATATAATGGCACCGAAGTCACAATCATTGGTGATCATGATCCCTTCCAATATTGCATTAATTTAAGGGGAGTTATTGAATGCCAGGTGCCTATCAATTGAGAATATTTTGCATCCACTTCATCCAGTTATGTTGATCCCTCCACCCTCATTAAATCATCTATATCCAAAACCCATCCATCGACCCCAAAATCAAGATCCAAGACAAATTTTGTGGTAAGTATAAACTAAATATTGCCTATTGCATCACAAGGCTACCTAAGTCTCCCCAGTCTTATGGTAGGCCTTGATTCAAGATGGAACCCAAATTTCTCATTAAAGTTCCTCCCACCTCCACCTTCACCAGCAGGGGAGAGTTAAACAAAGAAGACATTGAGGACATTTCAGCATGGATTTACTAAGACAGAAGATCTGCCACCGTGCTACCAATAGAACAATATGGAAAAGGTTTTGAGCTCATGAAACAAAATGGTTATGATGGTATTAATGGACTTGGTATACATAAAAATGGAATGAGAGAACCCTTGATGCCTCATAAATGGCCAAAGAACTCAGGGTTAGGGTTTGTACCAATTAATATTGGCACTCCAAGTACTAAGGTGCTTTCAAATAAGAATGTGAGTGCTTCAAAAGATGTTGAGACATCTGAAGACCCTATATATATCTATTATGGTGACATCGACTCTAATGAATATGAGTGGGATTCCTGCACCACAAGTGACTATGAGCTTGATCATGTCTTTCAAGAGTTTGACATGCCCTACCCATCCTTTACCTACCTCATGGATATCAATATTCACGTTGACTCCTTTTATGAACCTGACCTACCAAAGACCACACTCGGAAGAGCATGGATAGGATCCTTTTGGGACCCCGATAATACCTTTTTCTTTACCCTATCAGCTACTTCCCCATGTCCTTCACTAAGAAGTCAAAATTGACCAAGTCTGCTACAGATGTGCCTCCAAGAAGGATCCATAAACTCAATATGACACCTAAGGAGAAGGCAGAGACTCCTGGAGAGCAGGCAAATATATATTTGATAGAGACTCTAAGGGAGCAGGTAAATATTGGGTTGAAGGAACTTGTTGTTGTTGTAGAGCAAGTTGAGCATCAGGTTACAAAGCAGGTTGAACATCTAGTTGTTGAACAAATTGAACATCAGAAACCAGCACAGGGGAAGATCATGGTAGGAATGCACATACCTTCTACTTTTTCATGGGCATCTGTAGCCCTAGATTTATGGAAATAGATGCAGGAAAAAGAAAAAGAATGGAGAAGAGAAAAACGCAAGCTACATGAAGAGATTGATAAGAAAAATAAAGAAATTAAAGAGAAGAATGTAGAAATTACTGCATTACAAGAAAAGGTAAGCAATGTGGTGACCTTAGTACCACAAATTCTGGAAATTAGGACTCCTCCATGGGTATATGCATTGCATTTAAAAGAGCTTCATCTCTCTTTTAAGTTGTCAAGGGTTATTTTTGGTTTAAACCCTTCCATTGAAACCGTGCATGAATTTTTTCAAGCTTACCAATCTTCTCCTAAAGTTAAGAATTTATTGTGTGAATTGTATTTGCATAACTACATTGTTCCTAATGATCATGAATGGAATCCAATGTTATATATTGGAGATGTTCATTTAAGGGCATTGATGTCATGGATTCAAAATTAAAACAGCTAGGGAGAACAATTCAAAATATACAGAGAAAAGGAGCTCCATACACCTCTATCTCTAAGAGTTGAATCAAGTAATCCTGCAAAAATCTACTACACATGGCATAGATTTCTTTACATGTCATCATATAAATAGAGGATCATGCCTTTTAGGGAGGAAGCATACAAGGAATATGAACATGTAGTTGCCACTATAGGAAGAACAATATTGGGATACTTGTCACAGAGATGGAATGAGTTACCAAATTAGTTAAAACAAGTTGAACCCCATTCCCTACAGAATTGTCATGCAGCTTGCAAAAGAAGCATCAAGTATATACACCTTGGGAGAACAAGACAGCAATATTAGCTCCCATTAATATTTCAACCGCCTATTCTATTATGGCCAGTACTTGACTACAAAACTTATCAGTATGATATAAATATAGAGAGGCCAAGGTGGGGTAGACTGGAAAGTAAGCATGGGTTCTACTGGGATCCAAACTCAAATACTACAGAGACTAATAAAAGATAGACAAAGGAATTGAGTTCCCTCTGGTGGAGGACCAGCGGATCATTAGGTTGGGGGGAGATGATGACTCCAAATAATTACTCATTTTTATTAGGATTTATCATATGTTTATTAATTATCATATGTTCAAGGCTTTAGTAAGACAAAGGAATTGAGTTCCCTCTAGTGGAGGACCAGCAGATCATTAGGTTGGAGGGAGATGATGACTCCAAATAATTACTCATTTTTATTAGGATTTATCATATGTTTATTATTATTACAATGGGTTTCAACACCTGGTTACTGATGCTTTCTATGTTATTTCCCTAAACTTATGAACTTTGGACATGAACTTATCCCTATAACTTTTGATAATATTAATCTGCTATGTGATATATCTATATTAATATTACATGTGAATGAATGAATGATATTCTAAGGTGATTATGGATATACATTTTTCTTGTGCACGCTAATGTCATAATGTGCAGGTTCAGATTAAGATGCAGATATAAATGGAGCTTGCAAGGTGGAAGAAGTTAATACCAGTTGCCTGATTGCTGAAGAAGTCAAATAGAGATGAACATTGAAGAGCTCAATGGTTGGAAACTTCCAACTCATGTGGAAGTGATAACTGAACTTTAAATGACTGTGTCTCTTAGTTGAGTAGATTTAGGAGGTGTTGTTATGCTGGATTTGCGTTGAGGCAAGATTGGTTTGACTAAATCCTGCGCATGCATAACCTCCTTCCTCTTTTTCATGCTTTCAATAAATAGCATCCTCCTATTATGTTGGAGTTGACTACCTAATTAGTTAGAGTTAGTTAGAATCTTTCCTTCTATAAATAATGATCAGATGTTCCTCTTCACAAGGTTGGACGTTCTGATATTGAATTTTCCAATTTTAGTTTCAAGGAATACAGTTATGTTATTGTTTTTATGTAAACAATGTTTTCAATGAATAAAATGATACTTTGATTTGTTTCATTTGAGTTAGTTTTGGGAAGACTCATTCAAGGGGGGCCACTTGGTGAGAATTCCATCCATTCAGTTCAGTAGTTACTTTTATGTTTAGCAAATTAGTTACAGTCTTAGCAGTTGTTTGTTCCTATAGCCATTGGAACTTCGTTTTGTGTTTGTTCCTTTAGCCAAGGCAGACAGAGTAACTTTCTGTCTGTTTACTGAGACTTTTTTTTTTTTAATTCTTTTCAATTCAGTTTAGTTGTTGGTTTATGTGCAGTACTTATGCTAGTTCCTTTCAAATCATTTCACTTTCAGTACTATTTTCTCTCTAGTTATAGGATAAAGATGATTGCAGTTGAGTCCTAGTGCATAGACAATGTTGACCCATTTCAAGTTCACATCCTTGGGTTGATAATGAAATGAACCTTCATGATGAGTGAGATAGCTACTTGGTGCAGATATTTAATCTCTAAGTTATAGCTTTAAGGGTTTAGTTATTGAACCATTAGAGGAGGCCAACACCTTTCTTCTTATAAAAAACTAAATTTATAACCAATATTTTTACTTCAAGGATTGCAAATATATTTGACATTTGTCTCAATTTGAATTTTACATTACTTTACAATAAGAAGAAAAATCAAATATATCAACCACTTCTAATTTTTATTTCTTATTCTCTTGAAATTGCATAGTAAAATATATGTCTTTTAGCTCCATAAAATATCTAATTCTACCTTAAACCATCCTTAGTAACCTACGACTTCACTTTCTTATATAAAGACATTATTTCCAAAATTTAATTCCAAAAGCAATAAAATATCTAACCATTTTAACCCTTTCCCACACAAAACTCCAATGTGAAAAAAAAAATAGACACTTCTATATAAATATTTACTTAAATTAAACTCTTTTTATATAAATATAAGGCTCTAAAAGTGAATAATCATATCTATGATCATGTGTAAAATATTTGGCTCTAAAGTACGCCTTTATTTTGACAACAAAATATAAACTTTGCTACTACATCCTTAATCCTATAGTTTTAAAGGGATATGAGTGGTCAACTTGTGGCAATCATAACTCTTAATTAAGTTATATGGTCATTAATATAGTATTATATAGGTATTTAAGTTGGTTTGGGAGGCATCTATAGCATAAGTATGGTATATAGGAGGTACATGATAGTTATTATGATCATATTGTGAATAGTATCCTTATTAGAGACTTTTGGAGGTTTGTCCACTTGAAGTGGCTTATTACTCTTAAACATTATCAAATACTTGTAGTACATTTATTATTATACTCTTCTCTTGTGCAAACTATTTCATTTCATTCCCAAAGAAAATGCATAAACTGTGATGCAAGGGGGAACTACTTAACATCAAAATAACATTTCATATTCCACACCTATAGTTAGTTAAGTAATAAAATTTAAGATAGGGGTAATTAGATTCTTATAGGTACTCTCTATTTAAAACTACATATTTTAATGTTCCTCTTGACACATTAAAATATGTATCTTGACACCCATAGAACACATGATAACCTTTTAAAATAAACATAGGTCCTAAGAAAACTTTCTCAAGATAAAATAACTACAATCTATCTTACTTTCCCATGAACACCACTTCTTATTTAAAATTGATGCCTTGGTCATAATAAAACTTAAAAGATCAATGGTTGAGAACCTTGTAGGATAAACATATCATATCAATGGTTGAGGATGTTGCGGGAAGTTTAAAATTAATGGGTACTTGAATTCTACATAGAATAGAAACTCGTCACAAAGAATTAAAAACTTCTAGGTGTTCCATTTTTATCTTTAATTGTGTCAATTTCTCTATTTCATTTTCTTCTACTTGACTTGTCCCTTACCAAAACAACCCATAATTTGTACCAATAATTCAACTTGTCTAGCTATTGAAATAATCAATACAAATTGATATTGTCCATTAAAATGCTTGATAAACATAATTCAAATACACCTTTTAAAACATTGATTAATATATCAATAAAATGGCTAAAAATAATGGTGTTGGATACTAATTTTATAACCCATAACTCATGCAAGACTTGATTTAGATTCCCTATTAAAATTTTGAAAATAAACAAACAATTTTAAAAAACTACAAACTAAAATAAAACTTTGTGCAGGCCAACACAATTCACACATAGTAAACAATCTACATAATTTCTAATTTTAAATGACTTGCTTTTAACATACAATTGTATCTTGAAGCCATCTCATTTCTTTAAATAATTTCCCTTAATTCAAACAAGCAATAGTAAAATTAGTTTTTAAAATTAAATGTTATATCTTCCTCCATGAATTGACTAACCAAATTTTAAAATGCAAAATTTGATTCTATATAAAATGCTTCCATATTTCAGACAATAGTAAATTAATTTTTAAAATTGAATGTTATATCCTCCTCCCATGAATATTCTATATGGAATGCTTCCATATAACAAAGATTTGCATGTTGAGTGAATCCTTGTGCCTTAGAAAGAGAGTTCCAATGTTGTTTTTTGCAGCTTCACTCAACCTCCTTTCTTCCCAAAATAATTGGCAAATTGAGGAACAATTCTACTCGCCTCCTTGTTCTTTGACTATATAGCTAATAATAATAATATAGAGCCCCGAGTGGAAAATATTTCCTACACGTTAGGGTTCCTTTCATAAATAATATTGAAATATTCCAATGCTTGAGCATAGCGACCAACTTTACATTTTTTTAATGTCTTCACTACAAGTAGATACTTTTATTTATGGCTTAACGTTTTATGTGGTAACCACCACAACCTCCGTGGAGTTCCCATTCAACATACATCAATCCTTCCATCTTCTAGTCAATAAGAGAAAGTCTACATTTGTGTACTTTGGAAGTGATTCCTTGGCATCTCTCATAAATTTTAAACTATTTTCCAAATAGTTCCTTAATAGCCCATGTGGGTTGTCATTAGAATTTTAGCCTTTTGTCATAATGCAAATAAAGTGGTCCTAAATGTGGCAAGTAAAGACTCCAATTTAGAGGAGATATGTCATTTGGAATTTGAAATTAAAAAAATTAGATTTGAAATTTGGGTGATGCTTTTTTAAGTGATCATCTAAATTTCTTGATGGTTATGAAATTTTGTCAGTATTATAAAAGGTCATCAAAATAAAGATTGTGAATTTGTGAGAAGTCATTTTTGTACATTATATTTATTTTCTTGTTTTTATTTACGGATCCACCATTTTATCGAATAAATTTGTATTTTACTATTTTACAGATTAGAAAGATGATTGTGAGAAGTTAATAATTATTTCAAGTGTCTGTTCTCAAAACATGTGATGCAGTAAACAAATGTATTTTAACATTTCTTGAAACCATTCAAAATAATGAACCATAAATAAGATTTTAATCTACACACCCCTAAGTGAAACTAAAAAGGAGGTGACTTACATATTAAAATAATTTAAATCACCCACCCACAAGAATGAGAAGCAAGAAAAATTTAGAAATTGGGGATGGGGACCATAATGCTTATGCCAAAAATTGAGAACTACTATAAATATTCACCGATATGGAAGTATTATGTGAAGAGTTTTTTCTAATTATAAAAAGCTAAAACTCAAAAATGTTGATTTGTTAATTAAACTTTTGAACACTAATTTCAATGAGAAAGATGAAGTTTCATTTTACATATCTAGAACAAAAAAATATTCTAAAATATTAGTGTACTACGAGGGGAAATCAAGGACTTCATGATATCTTAATTGTGTTGAAAGGTCTTTATTCTAATTGCACTATTTTTTGGAGATGATATAGCTAACAATCTAACTAAATCAAGACATTTTTGATATTGCTTACAAATTTCTTATCCAACATGAACATTAGTTTGTAAAAAATATATATTTCCACAATCAAAAGAGCTTATATTTTTGCTTCCAAACAAAACAAGTTCTTATAGATTACTAAGACATAAGAAGTTTACTCACCACAATTATCAAGATGATCCTACAAATTCTTCTTCATCTTCTATTACTTGTAATTTAAGGGGTCCAAAAATAAAAGATTTGTGAAGTATTTTTATGTAAAAAATTGACCATTATGCATATGATTGTCCCTTTAAGAAGAAATCAAACACAAAATATATGTGCATTATTATGCTTCTTCTCATGAAGAGGAAATTTTTTCATAGAAGATGATAATGTATTGTAACCAATTTAGGGGGGATGAGGTTGGAGGAAAATTGTAATGTCTCATTAGCTTCTCACTTGGAGATCACATAATACTTGAGAGGCAATTTCAGTATGAGTATTAATGTTTCCCATTTTCAATATGGTGTTGCTTCCTATTCCAATTTGGTGTGTTGTGTTCAATTTGGACATCCCTTTTAGTTTTTTACCTTTGTAATATTTGATGAGGAACAATGGTCTAGGGGATTTATGTTGTTATTTTTCCCATCTCTTGATTAGTGGAGAGGAAAGTAAGTCTTCAATCGGTTTTCAAGTGGTTTTATACCTTCGTAGGTGTTGTTTATATCAAAAGAGCAAAAGAAAAGTATGGTCATCTAATATGTTTGTGTAGTTAGATAATTAGGCATTGCTTTAAGATGCACCAAGGAGCTATGATACAACTAATTACCATGACATGTTGGAGTTGTTATTGCATCTTTAATTTAGATTAGATAATAAATATTAGATTATACTTTAGGTTAGATTTTAGTTAGTAAATTAATAAATAATAATTAGTTTCTTGGGATTTATTCTCATAGATAAGTTAGTTTGATTTTATGATAAAATGGAAGGATTTATAAGCCATTCAAAATCATTGTAAAATTATTCAAATATGAATATAGTATTTCATGCTTTTGATATTACTATTAAAAATGGTATAATCTATACAATTTGATCACCATTTTAATAATTTATCAAAGCAATATTATCCCTATACCTATGTGTAATATGAAGTTTGAAGAATGATTGGTGCAGTCGAGAAGGAAAGGATGATCATGTAAAAGTATAGAGTGAGAAAGAGTTAAGAACTAGTAGAATATTGACAATTAAGAAATTTGCAAGTGCTAGTAGCCACTTGACCAACGGTCCTACATGAAGGAAAAATGTCCACCATTTTCTATTGAATCATGTCATTTATTTGTAAATATTGGTAAGGATGTTCTAAAAAAAATATAACTAGAATTGTGACCTATTTTTTAATTGATAGCAATTTATTTCATCAAAAACCAAGGTATTTGTGCAAAAATTTTAATGGGTTTTAAATTTGTAGCTAAGGTGTGTGATTTACCCATTTCTAGGGCATAAAGCTTTGAAATTTTAAGGCTATTGGTGGAAGGGTTTGTATGATTAAATCCATGACCAAGGCTTTAAAAAAAGGCATTTATGTATACAAAATACGAAAGTATAATGTTGTGCAGAGGAGACAAGAGGAGAAAATGGTGAGAGGATTAGGGATCTACGCTAAGGCAATGTGATGAATGTGTGCCACTACATGTTTGGCCACCCCACATCCATTTTAGTCAATGAGCTATTTAATGTCCAATGGGTGGTATTTGTGTGAAATGAAGATAATTGTATATCAGGTGGACTTGTTCACCAAATTATAATAAAGTACCTTCATTTTTAAGAAAAAGAATGAATATGAAGCCATCTCATGGCCCATCCATTAGAGCACCTTTCAAAATTATTTGGAGGATAGTTAAAAGAATGATTCCACAAAATAATAAGTGAAGTTAATCAATGCTTATTAGGCTAAAGGCTTACAAAGGAGTTGCTCATCTGAATGACAAGCCAAAGAGAATGATCATCATAGATGCATTAAAGGTTTTTACAGATGTGTTATTGGTTCAATCTAACATCTTTTTTTATGAGAATTTTTCACATTTATAAATGATGTATTTAAAGTCATTAATATTGTATTTGGTAGATAAGAGATAAATATGACATGTTGGAGACCAGAGGCAATAGAGGTAGGAGTTATTTTATCATCTCGAGTTAGCTTCTCACTCAGAGATGATATAATGCACGAGAAACAACAATAGTTTCATCTTGAGTCCCTTCACATCGAGCAAGGGAGAACATGGCAGTTTTATTTTGATTTGTAGATAATTGAGTATGTCTTGATTTGTAGATTTGGTGAGTGTTACCTATGGATATTTGAGTTTGTCTCGATCTATAGTTTTGCAGATGTATACTTGTGGATAATTGAGTTAGTCTTGCTCCAATAATGGAGGTGTGTTATTGTGGATAATTGAGTTAGTGTTGATTTATAGTTGGTTGGTGTCTTTTCCTATGGTAATGGAGTTTATCTTGATTCATAGGAGTGGTCTACTTGTGGATAATGGAATATGTCTCAATCCACAAGTATTTTGTAGGTTTGATAGTCATGAGATCCACTTATGTGTTCAATTTGGTGTTTCCTGGGTGAATGAGGAGAATTGGTGGAGATGCTTTACCAAAGTATTCAAAAGGGTTGTTGTGTTCAGTCCTTGCAATATTCCACTCTTTGTTGATATTGATTTAGTAAGGGGGGGACGTTAGATTTGTTATAATATCTTTAGGTTAGATTAAATAATAAATATTATATTATAATGCAAGTTAGTTTTTAGTTTTTTAAATGGGTAAATTATTTTGATACAGAGCTATGAACTAGTGAGGTCACAAACAAGGGACCTCATTCCCAGTATAAACACTCAACAATGACACCCTAGTGGGGTTTGAACCTTGATGGCAAGAACAATAAGACCATAACTTAACCATCGCACTATGCCACTATTGATATTAATTATTTTTTAATTAATGAATTAATAAATAATATAATGTAGAGAGGAAATTATATTCACAAATCTCTCTCTAAAATATTCACAACAAACTTAAACAAAATTAAAAGATTGCAAATAAAACTCAGGAATTTGTTTGCACAAGGAACCAATAAATTTATCTGTTAATAAAATATGATTGCAAATGGGTTTTCAGTCATCAAAGGACTGATATTCAGAAAAGAAACTTCTTACATTCATCATATATGAAAAATAAATACATTTAAAAACAAACAGTGTTCAACAATGTTGAGTTCTTGCAATCTGCTCATCTTCTAGCTCTTCAATACCACCTGTAACTTCTATATCTTCAAACTATAAATCTAAAAAATTCATGGATTGTTGTAATCAGTCCAAAACCAGCAAAAAATGGCTCTCCACATAAAACTAAACCCTTCTCTCTTCTCCCTTCAAAAATCTCTTCAAACTTGCATTGATGAAGAATTGATTTTTTTCTCCTTAACTCCTCTTTTCTAGAATTGATTTCACACTTTTTTTTTGCCTCCACCAATATGGCATGCCACTTTCTGATGTTGCACATGAAAACCTTCAAAAATTAATTAAAAATCATTTAAAACCCATTTCTAGCAGCCTTGTCAAAGATAGGATGTTGCAGTTTTTATTCTCCACCTTTAACTCCTGAAAAAGCAAAAAATCAAGGCAAGTCCCAGATGCCCACTTCTCCAGTCCCTACTTTTTAGGGATCAATATTAAGTGTTTTAAAACTCCCCATTCAATTCCCAACACCTCATATTGCTTTTTAATTATTTTACAAAGTAATTTTTTTAAAACTGATTTTCTTTCTTTTTCACCCCACTAGTCCACATTGACACTTCAATGTGCAAAGGAGATTTTAATGACAAGTTTAATTATTAAAAAATATAACATTTCTTCCTCCATCACTAAATCAAAATCAAAATCAACTTAATTCAAAAAGCAAAAAAATTCTCAAACAAAAGTTATCTCTTTGTGTTTGACACAGGATTGCCAATTGCCATGGATGCTCTTGCATCAGACACCCACGGTAAAAAGAAAGTGATCTTATCACTTTTCAAGAGGATATCCAAGATGAATAACCTCAGTCTTAGAAAACCAAGAAGCATCTTCAATAGGCCTCCCAAACCATTTTACTAAGTACTCCATGTATTGCCTTCTTCTAGTGCTCTTAATCACCCTGCAATCAAGACTAATTTCAATTTTCTAATGATTTTTGTTGTACATATACTCCACCTTCATCATTTTCAAACTCATGAAACATGGTTAGATCAGAAATATTGAAAATTGGAGAAATATTGAGTTCACTTAGCAATTATACTTCATAAGCATTACCCAATTCGTGTTTTCTCACAATCCGACAAGGTCCAATCTTCTTCATTTTCAACTTGTTGTAAGTTCCCACTGGAAACCTCTCTTTTCTCAAATGAACCATCACCTCATCACCAACTTGGAACTTTTTGTATCTTCTCTTCAAATCAGCATTAGTTTTGTATTGAAATTTTATTTTATGAATGTACTCTCTTACCTCTTCATGAAATTCCACTATTTTCAGCCTTTTGAAAGACATAACATTGTTGCAACCTATTTTTCTTCACTCAAAATAGCATTAGTACTACCATCAAAAGACTTAATTTCCACATTACATGACAAGGAATCATGACCGCTAATCAAAACACTTTATCCTCCACTATTCTCAAACAAGTATTCTTCAGGAAACTCTTCATTAACCTTCACACTCCACCCTTCCAATTCAAATTTATCAAAATTAATTTATGTTGCAACAAACTTATCTACTCCTTCACTCTCTCATTAAAGGAAACAATAAAATCAAATTTTACCTTACCCTCTATTGCTACCTTCATTCCACTTGAGATCTTTGTTTCAATCTGAGTCAACAAATCACCTTTCTCATCTTCATCATGGTTAGTGTTAACAAAGCCAACATATTCATACTTCATACCATCTAAAAATCTGATTTCATCAACCAAACAAGACCTTGCATTGCTTCAAAACTTACCCATTTCTTCTTTCAATGGCTTCAATTTTTGTTTCACTCCATCCTTCATCAATGTGTATGTGTTTCCATAACCATCGTGCATCGCCTTCTTGTCAAAATACCAAGGCCTTCCTAAAAAAAATATGACACACATTCATAGGAATCATATCACATAAAATTTCATCTCTATAACCTCCTATATTAATATTTACCAAACTTTTTTTGATGATCAAAACCTTCCTATCATCTTGTAGCCATGCTATCCTATACGGATGTGGATGCCTTCTTCTCTCTAGAAGCAATTTTCTCACCATCTCTTTTGAAATGAGATTGCCTATGCTACCTCCATCTATGATCACATTATATACCTTGTTCTGGCACTTGCATCTTATTCTAAACAAAAAATTTCTTTGAATTGATTTATCATCTTCATCCAAAAGGGTTCTCCTGGCCATTAAAGTTTCATCATCTTCTACTTCTTCAGAATGTGAGGAGTGTGCATCTTCTGCATTTATGTTTGTTGCTCTATTCTGATTTTCAGTTATTCTCCTTAGTCTTTTCTCTTCGTGAGGGTAGTCATATGCTCTATGACCCTCTTCCCCACACTTAAAACAAGTTCCTCGAAAGGTTTATCTTCCAAAACCTCTACCCTATCTTCCTCTACCTCTTAGATTTTGATCTCTAGGACCATATGAGTCATCATACCTCTGATTTTTTTTGTGCCTTGGTCTTATTTTTTCTGATTTCTCTTATTATTGTCTGTTCCATATGCTCTTCCTTCAACCTCTTTTTCATGGCCTCTTCCTCTTTGCTTACTTTCATACCTTTATTCATTCTTCCTCAATTTTTAAGGCAACTTGGTATGCATCCTCTATGGTTAGAACCCTCACTAATGTCATCTCCTCCTAAATGCTTGGCCTTAGACCATTAATATACCTTGAAACCTTCTCTTTAGCAGATTTTGAATGCCCTATTTAGATAAGAATCCTATGAAACTCCTCTGAGTACTCCTTCACTATCTTTGTTCCTTGTCTCAATCCTTGCATTTTCTTGAGCAAATCCAACTCATAATCCAGTAGAATAAATTTCCTTTTCATTTTCTCTATCATTATGTCCCACCATGTGATTTTCTCTTTCCCTTTTCTTCCTCTTTCCAACTGAATTTCTCTCCACCAAATTGAAGCATGTCCCTTCAATCTTGTCTTGGAAAATCTTACTCTATCTGGGTCTTCAACTTCTTCGAGTTCAAAGTACTCCTCCATATCATTTATCTAATCTATAATTTCTTCTAGATTCAAATTTCCATGAAAGGTAGGGACATCAATCTTAGGTGTTTTCCCCATTTTCAATAACACTCTCAACAACAGATCCCTGGAAAATGCTACAACTTCCTCTCTTTGTTCATTTGTTTGGTTGGCATTCTCTAGAGCTTCTTCTTCTTCCTCATCACTCTTTGGTTCCCTTATCTATGCAAAACCTCTTCTTATTCTTATTGAAGTGTTTCCACTTGTCTTCTCAAAGCTTTGAAATCATCATCATGAACAAATTTTCCCATTCTTCCTCTTCCCCTTCCTCTACAACGATTGGCTCCTCTCCCATTCATTTTCTCCAACAGCCACAACACACAAGCCCTGGTGTAAACTGCCTCTCTTCAGCGATCTATTTACACACACACACGGTCTTTCTTCTGTAATACCATTAATGTAGAGAGGAAATTATATTCACAAATTCCTCTCTAAAATCTTCACAACAAACTTAAACAGAATTAAATGATTGCAAATAAAACTCAAGAATTTGTTTGCACAAGGAACCAATGAATTTATCTATTAATAAAATCTGATTACATAATCAGAGTGGTTTTCAATCATCAAAAGACTCATATGCAAAAATAAACTTCTTACATTCATCATATATGCAAAATAAATACATTTTAAAACAAACAGTGTTCAACAATGTGAGTTCTTGCAATCTTCTCATCTTCCAGCTCTTCAACACCACCTGTAATTTCTATATCTTCAAACTATAAATCTGAAAACTTCATGGACTGTTTTAATCAATCCAAAACCTGCAAAAAAAACCCAAAAATGGCTGTTCGAAGAAAACTATGCCCTACTCTCTTCTCCCTTCAAAAATCTCTTCAAACTTGCATTGATGAAGAATTAAATTTTTTTCTCCTTAACTCCTCTTTTCTAGAATTGATTTTTTTTTGGCCTCCACCAATATGGCACATCACTTTTTGATGTTGCACATGAAAACCTTCATAATTAACTCCTAAAAAAGAAAAAAATCAAGGCAAGTCCTAGGCGCCCACCTCTCTAGTCCCTAATTTTTAGGGATCAATATTAATTATTTTAAAACTCCCCAATCAATTCCCAACACCTCATATTTCCTTTTAATTATTTTGCAAAGTAATGTTTTTAAAATTTATTTTCTTGCTTTTTCACCCCACTAGTCCACTTCAATGTGCAAAGGAGATTTTAATGCCAAGTTTATTTATTCAAAAATATAACATCCGTCCCCCTGGTGGAGCTTTTTATTTCTTCCCTTCTTTGTGTGGTACTTTTTTATTTTATCCTTGGCTTTAATTGGGTGGGTTTTTCTTTTCAAACGTTCTTATCATTAACAGTGGCCGGTTGTTTAAGTGTGGTTTTAACCCCTCTGAGGTCGTGATTTTACCGGCCCCTCTTTACCTGTCTTCTCGGTCTCTTGCGTCTGACTATTTTCTATTTGCCTTAGTGTCGGGTTGACAATTTTTTTAGATTAATTTCTTAAAAATATTTTGGCCTTGAGGGTCTTTTCCCCATCCACCTAGTCAGTCCCCCTTTTATAAATAATCTTTTCGCATGTGCAGATTGCGTAGCCATCGGATGAAGTGACCTGCATCATAGCCATTTATTGCAAACCTCGCAGGGTCTCTTGCTGATGTTATCAAAGTTATGCGAGGTGTGCGAGATGCCACCACCTGTCGCATATGATTGTGGGGACCACCTTTGGCTCGCTGACTGATGATGGATCCTAGTGCTAACAGTTGTTTCCTTACCAACGCATCATGGTCGTTCCTCGCTGACCTCGTGCAATTAAAACTTCAATTTTAATAATGCTACAAGGTGTGTGAATTATTGACGCGTGGATGCCGATGTTGTTTGATGGATGATCAAGGTGGGGCCCATTCCGTGCTGATGTGGTGCTCGATAGGTGCATTTCATGTTCGCTTGTACACTGGAGAATGGACGTGGCATTTTCAAACTGTTTTGACTTGATCTGAGCCGTTCTCTTGGCCTACATTTCTTTTGATCAACGGTTCGCATTTGAAATAAATTGGTGTTGTACTATAGTTGTTTTATCTCACGCGAGTGAATAGTAATGGTCGAGTTTGACTCTGCTCCCATAATTAAATGCCAAAAGATCAGCGAATTTCTATTTTCGTGTTGTATCTCCACACTGAGGAAGAATTGCCTAGTACCGAGTGAAGCAAGCCGTTGTTGCGATTTTCCAGTCTCACTGCCTTTCACACTCTGCAAGTGAAACCGTAAGTAGCACGTACACCATTTCTTGTGATTTCAGAAGATTTTATGGTTGCTTGCTGAACAATTAGTGATTGTTTCCCGTTCTGTTCCTGAAGAATTGTTTGAATAGATTTGTTTTTAGAGCTTGTCTAGATAATTGTTGGGGATTCTAGAATCGTGAGGTATTTTTTTGTTTAAGGCTATAGGGAGAAAAATGTAATTGCTTGCCATTTGAAAATAAGAAAACCCTAGCTCGAGTTATCATCTATTTGATATAAATGGCACCCAAGGCCCGAAGTTCTAGTTCTGAAACCACTACCAGGTCTTTCTCCCAAGATGTTATTGATTTGTTAAAGCCCTCTACTAACAATAAGCAGGAGGGAAAGGTTTTGTTCTATGGGCCCTTACTCTTGGAAGGGTTAACAGACAAGCAATGTGCAATTCGAGATGTCGAGTTACCATATACCAGGTGGCAATTGTTCTCCAATTGGTTTGGGAACAGGAATTTGTCGGTCCCTTTGTGTAACCCGTGGAGGTTAGACTTGGGTAATTTGGTGGTGCCTAATGTCTACTTGGATGTAGATATTTTAAAGGATGTTGCTATGAGATATGACCTTGTGACCCGAGTTGTTAGAACTCACGCTGGTGTATAAATAATTAAGATAACCAGAGAAGAAATCACTGAGATTTTTAGTTTGCACGAATGGAGTCGAGATATGGTTCCTGTCAACCTTGAGGTTTTTAGACAAGAATATAGAAATACTAAGGGTTTGTTCTAAACATCCCTTTTGATACCTCATTTGGCTGTCTCAGGAAGAGGAAAGAATCAGAAGAAAGTAGTGATCAACAGGAATGATCCTAAACCTTTTCCTGTGGACTATTTCTCCAGTTATTTCAAGAAGACTGTTTGTGCTTTATGTCAAGTTCTGGGAGTCATTTTAAAGACAACCCTGCCTACCGGTATTATGTATATGGCTGTAAATCTCCAACACCCGATTTTCAACGTGGTGTATGATTTTTCCACTTACCTAGTGGATAAAATGCACATGGGTCTAGTGGCTCTAAAGGAGGGGAGAACTTGGGTTGGATTCAGATGGTTTTCCCTGTTAATCCACATGTTTTTGTATAGGGGTTAGGTTGTGTTTGAAAAAGATATGGAATTAAAGAAGAAGGAAGGTAGTATTGAAATTTTTGTCCAATATTGGACTAGGATCCTTGGCATGCATGATCACAAGTTTGATTATGTAACATTCCATAATGTATTTGGATCCAAATTAAGAAAGGCTCTAGTTCATGACCCCCCAAGGGTTCCAAAGGAAATTCATGATTTCTTGAGGCTGATGGAGAGGAGACCTAAATTGAACTTAATACACAATTGGGGAGACATTATCCCCTATCATAACACAACAGTTTTTAGGTTTTTTGGCACCAATATCAATCCAAAGGTTCTGCCAAGGGAGGTGCCCCTTAGAATTGGATTTCTGGAAATCGTGAGGCAGTTGGGAGGCGCTCAAGAACTACACTTGCTAGTTGAATAGAAGAAAGGTTATTTCTTCCCTGAGTATACAACATTTGTCAATTTTGTTATGGCAAAGGGAGGATGGAAGGAGTTACACATATTACTTGGGCCTTATAGGCTAAAGACTGTGCGCCCCGGGAATCATGATCCTGAGGGTTTCATCTCTCAATGAAGGAAAAGCATCAGACCAGAACCTTTGTCCACAATTTCTACTTTCATGAGGACATCATCAGGAATATTTTTGACTTGGAACTACAAGACCAGAGAAAGGCAATGTACATTGCCTACTCTAAAATGGTAAAAAGTAAGCAAGAGAGAATACCTGGTTTCAATCCCATATCTGATGCTAAAGATGAGTTTAGCAGGGCAATATATGCCATTGATAATTTTGAGAGTTTGGTTGGGTTTTAAAAAGATGAAAGGGTTGTGGAAGAAAGGGGAAAATCACAAACTGTCGAGGAGTACCCTGAAGTAAGATTGGAGGAGAGGCCTACTTATCAGCCCCAAAAGAAGATAAAGGTTTTTTCTAGAAGAAGGGGAAGTAGGGCTGAAGATGCTGCTAAAAATATTGCACCATCTTCTTCAGGGCAGTCAATGCCAAATATTGTTGATTTGGATTCTCCTCTAAGATTTTCAGAGCAGGCCTGCCCACCATCACCAAAGAGGCAGAAGGTTGAAAGAACAAGGATGGTCGATTGTGATGGTGATGAGGATGATGACATTATTGTGACTCTAGATGAAATGCATCAGGAGATGCCATCAAACCCAGTTGACACTACAACAAGTTTAGGGGCAGTTACTTTGAGGTTAGGAAAAGAGAAATTCAAAGAAATAACACTAGAGCAGGGCCGAGCATTGGTACAAAAAAGTGGAGTATTGCTACTACCTGAATGGGATATTTTAGATGTTGTGGTGTTCAACACAATAAGAAGGGTCAATAGGCCACTTCTTGTAACTGATGAGGAGGCTACATTAGCACTCAAAGGATCAGCCTTTAGTGAGGAATGGGATGCTTTGGCAATCTGGTTGTGAGGAGAGTTGCTGACACCCCAGCATTGGAAGCTGTTGATATGGTCGTAAATGTTGCCAAATTCACCAGGGCAATTGTTGAAGATTTGACCAAGGACCGAGATACTCTGAGAGGCCAATATAATTACATTATTATTGAGTATAATAAGATTCAACAAAAGGTATCAGAGTTAGAAACTGAATTGGCTTTATTGAAGCAACAAATGGACACCATGAGGTCTCAAAGACAAGCCAGTTCTAGCCACAATGTCTCTGACCCACCAGTAGAGAAGTCTCAACCTTCTGCACAAGCACAATCTTTGGCTATTGTTCCATATAATATGGGACAAGTGCCTATTGCAATTGAGAGGGCTAGTAGCCCAAGAGGAGGACTCTCTAGGGAGAAATTGATTCATCAGGTTGAGGAGTATAAGGAGATGGTACAGAAAATTCGGGATGCAGCAGGGAGAAGCAATTCAGTGATAGTGGACACTGTTTTGAAACATTTAAACAGAAGGGTCCAAGGTAAGCCAAACAGTGTTCATGTAAATTGTGTCCTAATGTTGCAAGCACTGAAAATGTTTCCAAGGGATAGAGAATTGGCCATCCCATTGCTGAACAAATGGAGCCCTAGAATGGAGAAGTTGAAATTCATGGCAGTAGGGGCAAAACAGCACAGGGATAAATATCCAACTATTATAGCAACATATCAATTTATCAAGGGAATTATTGAGCAGACATTTCAGGGATTTGCCACCCCTATGGAGTCCAAGATTAAGTTGTTAAAGGATGTATATGATGGAAAGGACTTGACCCCATTGCCGCATATTTTGTACAGTCAGGATGAAGTCAAACCCTTGCAGGTTTGGAAGGATCAGATGAACAATATAATGATGGCTCAAACACATGAGATATGCAAAAACGCTGACATCTGCATGCTAGAGAATACATTGGAAAAGTTGTCTTTTGTCATTAGTTTCTTAGAAAACTTTGATAAAAAGGCCACATCGATAATGGTGAAGTATGCACCCTATCGAAACAAGGTTGATCAGGTTGTGGCTTTCAAGTGGCCCTCCAAGGAGGATTTTGAATTATGGAAAAAGGTGTTCACTGATGAACTTGAATTATCAAATGTTATAGTCGAGAATTGCAACTTGGTCATGTATAATACAGGTCTGGCCTTAGATATTATATTTTAAAAAAGCATTCTCCTTTTGACTTCAAGTACAGGGTGCTAATGTGGAATAAGTACTATAACGGTTAAGCATGCCTTTGATGAAAAGTGAGCGGCCTTTGGAGAAATGTTTTCTTTCCTCCATATCAACTAATGATGATTCTTGTCTTATGCTCTCCACTCGCATAATAGAATGGTAACTGAATTAGGAATTAGTGGTCCAACTAAAAAGGGACATGTGTACTCTCTGACCTGAAGCTTGTGGGCTCCCTTGTTTTATAAAAGGGAATTTTGGGCCGAGAGAGAGTTCTGTTGAAATATCCAAAATATGAGAAATAAGAGTCTAGTGATACAGAGAGTATGAATTGTAAGTCCAGGTTTTAAAGTTTTGAGTCAGATTTGAGAACTTAGTTAATCATGGGGTTCTTGAGCATGTTTGTATCAAGCTCATGAATATTTGGAGTTTATTTTCTCTCCTATTGTGATATTTTGCATGGATTATTAATGAAATATTGATCCAAGATGATTTTCATTGATCTTCATTTGTTCTTTATTGTGAATTATGTTTAACTATAGCTCTGGTTCAAAGGATCAGTTAAATGCTTCAGTTAACCAGTAAGTTCATGCAATATAACAAATAGGATTCATAAAGAAGTAATAAACTTAGGTATAGATTTATGGATTGTAATGCGATTCATATAGATCATAAGTGTTTAAGATGAAATTTACCCTGTAGTTCAGTTTTCTTGTTTGACTCCATGCGTTGGGATATGGCACTGGAATTCTGATCACATTTTATTCTCTTATGTTTTGTGTTATGGCCTCAGGATATTTTATTCAATCATTTCCTATCAGTTTACTTTAATTGTATTTGCAATTCTCTGTTAACTGGACCCGAGCCTTTTCAAGGAATAGCCAATTTCTTGGAGGATTTCATCCTTTTAGCATTATGGGGAATCTATCTGTAGCTTATCCAAGTGCAAATGAATTGTTTAAAGTTGTATGGTAAGAGAAAATTTTAGGGAATACCCTCCTGGATTTTACAGAGTCCGAAGTGTAGGAGAATTATCCTTATCGTTGTTCTCGTCAAGTTGGCCATACATTTCCTAGACTTTTATTATTGGATGTGGCAAGTTCATAGGAGTTTTTTGGGAAATACATTTGGGTTGCAGTAAAAAATGTCAACACCCCCCATCATGAAATTTAAATCAAAATCAACTTATTCAAAAATCCAAAAGTGCTCAAACAAAATTTAACCTCTTTTTGTTTGACACAAGATTGCCAATTGCCATGGATGCTCCTGCATCATAATAATTAATTTCTTGGGAGTTATTCTTGTAGGTAAGTTAGTTTGATTTTATGGGAAAATAGAAGGATTTATAATATTGAAAAATGTTGTAAAATCATGCAAATATCAATATATTATTTCATGCTTTTGATATTATTATTAATGATGATGTAACATATACAATCTAATCATCATTTTAATATGACAATGATCAGTGATTAATCATGTTGATACTACATGTGACACAAATGGTTAGAAGCATGCTAATAGATTAATTTAAACATGATTGTATTAGGTAGAGGCAATGGGTCTTTAGACTACAAGTTGCTTGATATAAGGCACAAATGTACATGAAAAATAGGTGTTACTCCCAAAGAAATGAGCAACTAAGGGTTGAGCATCAAGGGAACGAGTATAAATATTGACATTGGAATAGATGGATGCTCAAAATAATACTTGTTTTCCTATTTTCCAGACCAAGGGAGGGTTTGTTAGATATTATGATTGAAATATATGTTTTTTTTGTTGTTAATGTTATGTTTTATTTTACTATTTAGGTAGTTGAAAACTACGTAGTTGGAAAGTTGAAGGGTGGTTTATGAAAATTAACAAGAATGTATGGTCTTATATATTCCATTTAAAGTTTGTAATTCTCAACTTTGATATAATATTTTTGTGTATATTTCATTATATTATTTGCAATGTAAATCTCTACTTAATTTGATCTTGGGTACAACAAATAAAAAGGTAAAAGGAAAACAAGAAATGCAATTTCAATGGGCATGCACATTTCTTCATGAGATAGATTTGTAGCTAGTACATCTTGAGTTGTTTGACATATCTTTTCTTAATTTTTGTCTTGATTTAGATTAAATTTATAATGATGAAACTCTTGTTGAATATTTGGGTGTTTATGAGAACTTGTCCAAGTTTCATCATGATAGAGATTTCTCATCTACTCTTGATGCTTATTCTTTATTTGTGAAAAGATCTCCTTCCTAGGTGATTCGCCTAAGCTACTTGGCTTCTTACCTCCTAGGCCCAATATTAAGGATCCAAGTACTCTCATAAATGGAGGCACTTGGATGTAAAAATGGATAAATAAAAAATATAAGAGTATTAAAATCAATGAATGTCTCCTTGACTATGAGTGACAATTATGCTATATTGCTTCATGATTATACTGAGTTAACTACATGGTCATTTTAGGATATGCAAGTACTTCCAATGACATAGTTATTCAAAATATTATTTGTTGCATTGGTGGTTGTCATTGCACCAAAATATTGACCTATTAATGCCCGATACAATCACCAGATTTATACAAGATCCATAGGAGGCGGTTAATCCATGTCATGAACCCAAGTGCCACGCTGAACAAGAAGACCAAGGGACACACCATCTTGCAACAATCCCCCCAGCACAAGTGAGGGGTTCAAACCTTTGACCTCGACTTTGATACCAGTTATTGCATTGGTAGTTGCCATTGCACCAAAAGATTGACCTATTAATGCCTGATACAACCACCAAATTTATACAAGATCCACAGGAGGCAATTAAGCCATGTCACGAACCCAAGCATTGCGCTGAACAAGAAGACCAAGGGACACACCATCTTGCAACATTATTCTTGATCCTAATGCTAAAGTAGGAAAATAAAAAATAAGATGCATCCTAAGATTACTTTAATGTCAAAGAAGAATTTAATACATCTTTAAACTTGGATCCATTAGAGCAGTTGATTAAACTTCATAGATTTATAATACAATACTAGTGGCTAAAAAAAATGGATGCATTTGATTTATGCATAAATTTTAGGTATTTAAACAAGCGATCACCCAAGGATGACTTTCCAGATTTAATATGATAATAGACTCTGTTGATGGACATGAGATGCTATCATTTATGGATTTATTTTTCAAGTGATAATAAAATATTAATAAATCCCCAAGATCAAAACATATTTTCTTTTACTACATTGTGGGGTACATTTTTCTATGTCATTGTACCTTTTGGACAAAAATAATCAGTGTTATTTATTAGAGGGTCATGATACTTATTTTTCATGATTTGATGCATAATATATTAGAGGATTATGTGGATGAAATTTTAGGAAAATCTAACAAACAAACTTATCATCTTCAATATTTGAGGACTATTTTGAAAGATTGAGATGGTATTTGGTCCAAATAAACCCTGAGAAATGTATTTGTAGGCTTTATTATATTAATCTAGATATGGAAAAGGTTGATGTTATAGTTAATATGTCCCCACCTTATAATCTTACACAGTTGCATAGTCTATAGGGAAATATGCATGCTATTTGATAGTTTTTGCATAGCAATGGATTGGATGTTGCCTTTTATCAAAATATTAAAGAAGGATACTAAGTTTCATTGAAACCAAGACTATCTAAGATAATTTTATGATATAAAACAATTTAATGATTTTGCACATTCTTATGCTAGATTTACATGATCAAATATTAGTATTGTACATTTTAGCTACCAAGGAAACTATTGGGGACTATTAGCATAGAATGATTAACATGAAAAATAGGATGTTATTTATTACACCAATAATATATTATTATATTTTGAGACACAATATACACCCATGGGAAGTTATGTTTAGAAATGGTATACTTTTCTAAAAAATTATGAGTATATATGTTACATTTTGGAACGCATGTGATTCTTAAGGTGGATCCTTTAAAATGCATTCTTTCTAAATTCAACCTCTCCAATTGTGCAATGTGTTGTGTGTGATGTTACTTATGTAATTTTATTTAAAATCTCTCTAACAAGAATCTTTTAAGGTTCATGCAAATGGAATGTTGGTTAGCAGAGGCACCTTATAATTCTCATGGTCCTATAGATACATCTTTTTAAAATGAGAACT
Source organism: Sequoiadendron giganteum (assembly GCA_007115665.2). Lineage (NCBI taxonomy): Eukaryota > Viridiplantae > Streptophyta > Pinopsida > Cupressales > Cupressaceae > Sequoiadendron > Sequoiadendron giganteum. The sequence goes on from CM021102.1 coordinate 463,543,129, forward strand.
CTTTAAATATTAATATTTCTTCTCCATAGAGATTTTTATGATGACACTTGATGCAATACTATTTTAAAGGTTTCAAGTTCTTTTGATTCCACCTTTAGATGATTTAATTATGTTATATGTTTTTAATTACACTTTCTATGTGCTAATGATATCATGGAGTATGAAGCATGGATTACAAGTTTGTGAATGACCATTTTTGTGGGAGTGTGTACACCTAAGTTTCACCACCTTCTATCATTAATTCTACATGTTATTTCATCCAAACAAATTCACTTTAACGTCACCGCATTAATTAATTAATCGCACCATATCATCACATTTATTAACTAATTATTTATAATAGCTAACTAATTTATTATTATCAATTAATCAATTCTCATATTTATCCATTAACATCACTTCAAAATTAATTAAAAATTTATCATTTTAAAGTAATTAGCCAATCCATAGATAAATCCATGTACACATAATTAATTAATTATCCTCTCAACATGTCATTTTCAATAGTCAATCTCTTCCACTCATCAATTATGTGAGCTTTTAATTCTTGTATTTATGCTTGCACATTCCTAAATGAAATAAATCAATCAAATCAAAAGTCATACAGATTAGTTTTTAAAAAAAATTTAAAAAACAAACTTAAATTCCTAAATCAAGTAAATCTTGTCTCCTCGTCAAAAAACTTATAAATATACCTCTTCTTCCAAAATCCATATATGGATATATTTAAACAAAATCATCAACGCACTACAAAAATGTTCCATGAACATTTGAGCATCCACACTCTATCACAACATGAGAATTTTTGAATTAATGCTCCATCTAAGGTTTGTGTTTTTTAAAAATTGGAATTTTAATTATTTTTTTTAATATTCAATTTTATTCTAAACTCGTTGCACACATTTTTGGCATGTCTAATGGTACATTTGGGAATGCAAACCATTGGCTTTTGGCTTTACTTTTATGGATTTTAGCATTGAGTTTCTTAGATTTGGAAGACTAGATTATGGAACCTATATGAACTTTAGATTTGGGGATTTTTAGATACAAGAATTATGGATATTGGGATCTTGGATTATTGGATTTGGGATAGTATTTTTAGGTGTATGAGATGTTGTAAATGGTTTGAATCATTTTTTTGTAAAGGATTATTTAAGCCCCCCATCAACCCATAAATATCCCACCATTAAATCCTCTATAAAACCCCATAAATCCTATTCCATTAAACTATACATTTATCCCTATAAACCCTGCACCCCTCAATATCAATACCAATCCAAGTCTATCAAACCCCATAAATAATAATCCCTTTATCAATGAGCCTTCTAGTCCAAATGACTAATTTGTGGACACCAATCAAGAGGAAACCATTTTGGCACAAGAGGGTCTCCCATGCCTAAAGTAAATCCAAATCCAAGATGTGATTGACCAACTCCATGTCTCAACATATGATAAATTTTATCTCCTTGCACAAATCCTTCATCAAATAAACCATCTAGAAAGAAGACACTATTTTAGCACAAGAGGATCCTTCATGCCAAAACCAAAGCCAAATCCAAGCAAATGTCTTGTTCATCTATATTTTTATGATTTTATTAATCCAAATCAAGATAGAGATCTTTTAGACCAAGTGCATGCTACTAATAGATATACCTTAGGACTTAATCTATCCTTTATTTTTCATCCTAATGCTAACCTTGGCAAGGAAAATTTCATTCTAGTTCAAAATCCTCCACACCACTTATTTTCTAAATTATGAATCCTACAAAAATAACTAGACACATTAGCCTTTTATGCAATTCCATCATCCAAACCTTCAAAATTCAATCAACTATCTAATAAAAAACCCTTTCAACCATCTAATACTATATTATCCAAAAAAACTAAAGGATTTTCTTCAAGGAATATCGGCAAGGAGTAAAATTCAAAAGGACAGAGTTGGACTTTTGTGTCACACCCCATATCAAGTACAAGAATATTTTTGAAATGTAGCTACTCAAAAACATAATAAAGTTGTTCAAGCCTCTTCTATAACTAATAAGCTACACAACAACATTTCATGAGATCAATAATATCCATAAGTTCCAAGATCCTTAATATCCATAAGATATAAAGACATTCCAATAATCATTATAAGATATTAAAAGACTATATCAAAAATCTTATTAATCAAGGGGATATCAAAGTAAAATATTGTACATCCATCTTGTCAAAAATATAATTAAGGATATTTCAAGAGCTCATTCCAAAGAATGATCAACCTTGATTAAAATTAACTCAAGGCCAAAACATCCAAACCAATCCCATCCATCATACAATAAAACCCCAAGACCAAAATATCCAAACCAACCCTATCCATCATCTAAAAATTCCCCCTTCCCATGATAAGACTTGCATTCCTATTGTGCGCATATATAAACAAATTAATCACATCAAGCATATCAACAATCAAGTCATAGTTCAAATTTATCACATAAAGAATTTTAACAATCAAGTTATAATTGATATTGATCACATTTAATATATGGCTAATAAATTCATAATTGATAATATGAAGCATACACATAATCAAATCATAATAATAATGAATAGGGAGCAAGCACCAACATAAATCACATTTACGAAATTTGATTTCCTTATAGATGATAAAATTGGAAGTTCTAATGGTTCTTAGAAGTACACACAAAATCTAGCATCATATTTTCATAGAAACAAGTGTCCTATCCCAAACAAAATGTGTCAAATTATGAGTTATAAAGGGAAGGGTTTAGGATTTCATGAGGAAAGAATCCTAGAACTTGTATCAGTTTATGCAAATCATGAACATCAAGTAATTAGTTACAAGTCTTGTAATGAGAAATCTTGAAATGTTTATGACACTTCAAATATATTTGAGGTAACTTTAACGAATGTCAACATCAAAATAGAGTCCATTTATAGCCCATATAAAAATCTTACTACAATCAATCCTTTCATTGATCCCACTATCCATGTCATTAACCTTGATCTTCAACATCCTAAACCCATGGATTGGGACCAACAAGATAGTTCATCATTTCACTTTTTCCAAAGTAATGAAGCAATCAAAAAAAATATGGGACTTCATGATAACGTTATTCTAAGGGATCATAAAAAGGATTTAAAAAATAATATATATGCCCTAGCATATGAAGCAAATAATCCAAAAGAATCCAAGAATCTCCAAGAAGTGAAGCACCACATCAATATCAAATAATAAATTATAATTAATCCAAATGGAAACATAATTACATCAATAAAAAAGGAAGCATGAAAGCAAGGTGAATCATGAAGTAGAAATATGTCAAGAATCTAGGAAAAAACTAAAAATCAAACCATGCTAAATGATATAGATAAAGAAAAGAATTAAAATGAAGCATAACATCCATATGAATAAAACCAATCAAATTGTGGTACCTATTCTAAAAAATAACTTTGTATATAGAATGTATGAACTATCTATACAACCACTACTAATTCCAACACATGAGGTTCCAAGATCTAGCATGGCATATACGAGTGTTCTAGTACTAATTAAAATTTGCATTGCAAATCCAAATCTAAACACCCAACATCTCAAATATAGATAACCACAAATCCTACATCCAATAATTCAATATCCAAAACCCTATCTCAACTCAAAATCTAAGTCTAAGCATCCTAATCCCCAATCTAAAATGTCAAACAAAAATCTCAAATCAAGAAGAAAATCCAAACATCCAAGGTTTTTAATCCCCCGTATCTTAGCAATAACCCTCTACCATTGGGGTTATGATGATACCTTATTGTTATATTTGCATTCAAATAAAGTCAACTTACTTATCAAAGATTTTCACAACATATGTGGATTGTACATCAATGACATCATCTTGGAAAAATGATTACTCAAAATAGGTTACTACTAGTATATCACAATAGGAGTGTATAAGTTTTTTGCAAGAATGATAAGAATGAAGGTGTTGTCATTGATGTCAAATGGTCAATTGGTTATCAACTGGTTGTTGTTGTCATTAATGTCATGGTTGTGGGTTATTGACTATATATGTCAAGGATATTGAGAAAATTGTATTGAAGGAAGATTGCAGGTGTTCAGTGGTTGCTCTGGGTTTTGCTTCGGGTTTCACACCTATGTTTGTGTGGTTCAAATATGATGTTCATGATTTTTGGAAGTTTCTATATCTAGATTTTTGGCTGCTAATTCATTATATAGTGCGAGTTATGTTCACCAGTTCTGAATTGTGGTTCTCTAAGGTTCTGGTTGGGGTTTGGGAGAAATTTTGTTTGTCCAAATTTCTCTTTGTTAAAGTCTTATGAATTTTGGTTTGGAAGTTGTGTTGCTATGATTGTGATGAAGCTAATCTTGGTATCTGGAAGGTTCATGCTTAATTGTTCTATGTGTTTTACACTGGTTTGGTCGACCTTGTGTTGAACACTATCTTTAGAGTTAATGAAGTGTGTTAGATCTATTTGGGTCATCATGAAGTGTGTGTTTGGGTCGCCCTTATTCTAATTCCACCCTAGGATGTTTTTGGTGCCAACCTAATTTGAATTTAATGTTGGATGGATGACTTTGAATATGTTTGAAAGTTGAAGATGGCATAAATACAGGATGAGTTAGTAGTGAAGAGGACACACACAAGAGTGAAGAAGAGAGATAAGTCAAAAAAAAGAGCAGATGGATGTGATATTGATGCTATTCAGTGAGTGTGTGTGATGTGAGTGTGGCAGATCAGTGTGAAGCCTAAATGTTGAGTTCTCATATGCAATGAGTAAAAGGTGTACTCTATCATTTATGCATGTTTGCAAGTGGTTGAGAAAATTGTGGTGGATTTCTCTATTGCATTGAGATTTTCATCTCTCTATAACATATCTCTTTTATCTACTTTGTATCTCTGTGGCAGTGAGCCCTCCGGATTGTTAGCCCTGTTGGACAGTGAATCCTATTCTGGATAGTGAGTCCTTGTTTTTGCAGTGAGCCTTGTTTCTCAAGCAATGAGCCTCTTGTAATCAGTTTTGATATTCTCTATAGTGTGAGTTAATCCTCACCGTGGTTTTTCCCTCATTGGGTTTTCCATGTAAATCTGGTGTTGTGTTTGTGTGATAGTTTTTAGTTTCGCACTTGCACTTAATGTTTAATCATTTAAGCAGTGTTAGGATTATTTCTAGTGATTGATTTAAAGGTTTAATTCTATTACAACTAATTCACCCCCTTCTCAATTGTCCTATTCAATAATTGGTATCAAAGCTTGGTTCGTTAGTGAATAGCTTAACCACTTGAAGAAGGTCTGAGATGGTTGGCAAAATGGTTTATGATTATCCGAGGTTCGATGAAACTAACTATGCTACCTAGAAAATATTAATGGAAGAATATCTATAGTACTATGGATATGATGTGGATAAAGCTTACAAGAATCCTTACACTCCTCCTACTAATGATCTGAGCATGGTTGATGAGATCAAAGCACATGAAGTGAATAATAAGGTGAAGTACATTTTGAAGAATAGTCTTGTACATTTTGAGTTGATTAAGGTTCAGAATCTAAAGACTGCTAAGGAAGTTTGGGATGCTTTGGAAAGGGCACATGAAGGTGATGAAAGAGTCAAAGAGGTAAAATTGTAGAATTTGGAGATAGGATTTGAGCTTCTACATATGTCTAAAGATGAGAATGCTAAAGCTTATGTACAAAAATTGGATGAGATAGTAGCTGGAATGTGAGGACTTGGTACTACTATAGATGAAACTAGATATTGTAAAGAATATTCTCATAGCTCCCCCTGATGCTTACAGCGAGAAGGTGTGTGCTATTGAACAAATTATAGATTATAAGACCTACACAAAAGATCTGTTGTTGGGATTTTTGACATCTTATAAGATGAGGAAGCAAAATTTGAGGAATGGATGCAAATCAGAGGCTGCTTTTAAGGCTACAAAAGCTGAAGATCTAGATGAAGAAAATCTTGGTGAAATAGAAGCTAACTTTTTGAGAAAGATGAGGAAAGGCTCTGGCAAGTATGAAGGTAAGTTACCCTTTAAATTATTTAGCTGTGGAGAAATAGGTCATTATGTTGCAAAGTGTCTGGAAAGAGTTAAGAGGAATAAACAAAGATTTGGGAAAGAAAAGAAAGGAAAGAATATCAACAAAGCATATTATGTGAATGAGAATGCTAGTATATCTAAAGAGGATTCTTATTATGAGGATTCTGATGACAATGAATGCTTGTTCTTGGCGATAAAGGATGAACCTACTTCTGCTAATTCAGGAAAAATAGGTGAAGGAATGTCCTCTAGAGAAGCAGAAAAATGAAGGTACTGTTATCTTTGCACTACATGCTAAACAGGAAAATAACTATTGGGTTATTGATAGTGGTTGTTCACATCACATGACTAGTGATAAGAGTAAGTTTGTTAAACCTAAAAAATATGATGGAGGCTTGGTTATGTTTGGAGATGATACTGGTGCTAAAATTTGTGGGATAGGTTCAGCAAGTTTTGATGGCAAGCATAATACTGATGATATCTACTAGTTAAGGGTTTAAGGCATAATATTTTGAGTGTTGGAAAGATGTGTAGTAAGGGATATGATCTTGTGTTTAAGGATGAGAGGTGTGAGATTTGGAAAGGATCTGGAACATTGATTGTTGTTGGAAAGAAATCTAAAGGAAATATCTACCAACTTAAGGGTGCTAATGGATGATGCTTTACGACTCAGATTTATGATAGTTGGTTATGGCATCGAAGAATGTGTCACATGAATTTTGATAACTTGGTGAGGGTTAGTGCATTTCAATTCGTGAGAGATTTATCAAGGATTACAAAGCATGTTAATGTTATTTGTAGGAATTTTCAGTTTAGAAACCAAGCAAGAAACTATTATAGATCAAAGGAACAATCTACTACTAGACTACTAGATTTAATTCATACAGATCTCTATGGTCCTACAAGAGTGAGAAGTCTACAAGGTGAAAGGTACTTTATTCTTTTGATTGATGATTATTCTAGATATACATGGGCTACATTTCTTAGAGAGAAATCAAATGCATTAGATAAATTCAAGGCATTCAAAGCTATGGTTAAAAATGAAGTGAATTTGAGTATAAAATGCTTAAGATCAGATAGAGGTGGAGAATTCACCTCCCGTGAGTTTAATATGTTTTGTTAAGTGCATAGAATAAAGATACAATCATCTGCTCTAAGAATTCCTCAGTAGAATGGATTTGTTGAAAGAAAGAACTAAATAGTTCAAGAGGCCACTAGATCAATGATTATTGAGGTTGGTTTACAAGAAGTTTATTGGAGAGAAGTTATTCATACTATTGTTTATGTATTCAATCATGTTCAAGCAAGAGCAAACAATAAAAAGACTCTCTATGAGCTATGGCATGGAAGAATTCTTACTATTAAGTATTTCAAGGTATTTGGAAGCAAATATTATATCAGAAGAGATGAAGAAACCTTGGGAAAGTTTGATACGAGAAGTGATGAAGGCATTTTTCTTGGATACTCTACTAAAAGTAAAGCTTACATATGTTTCAATAAAATACTGAGAAATATTGTAGAAAGTACATATTTCAAGGTTGATGAGACAATGAAGAATTCAATTGACATTGATGGATATGTATCAGATGAACCTGATTGTGTAAGAATTGAAGAAATTGTGGAAGAACGGGAAAAGGATGAGCAAGAGAAGAAGAATGAACAGGATGAAAGAGAAGAAGAAGCTCTGGTGGTGTCCCCTAAGACACCTAGATATGTGCAGAAAGATCATTCAAAAAGTTAGATCATTGGAGACAAGACAAAAGGTGTATTGATAAGAAGGAGAGCTACTTCTAAAGTAAATCTATGTTTACTTTTTGAGATTGAACCAAAGACTGTAAGTGAAGCATGTAAAGATGAAAATTGGATGGAAGCTATGAAATAACTTATGAAGATTGAGAAAAAAAAACTTGGGAATTGGTCCCAAAACCGACAGATAAAAAAATTATTGGATCAAAGTGGGTGTTCAAAAATAAGTTGAATGATAATGGAGAAGTGGTTAGAAACAAATTGAGGCTTGTGTGCAAAGGCTACTCACAAGTAGAAGGCATAGATTTTTAGGATACCTTTTCTCCGGTAGCAAGAATGGAAGTTATAAGGATGTTCTTAGCATTTGTTGCTCATAAATATTTCAAGGTCTATCAAATGGATGTCAAGTCAGCATTTTTGAATGGTGACCTAGAAGAAGAGGTCAACATGGAACAACCAGAAGGATTTCAGTTGTCAAAGCAATTGGATATGGTGTGCAAATTGAAGAAAGATTTATATGGATTGAAGCAAGCTCCTAGAGCTTGGTATGCAAGGTTAGATGAGTATTTGATTCAACAAGGTTTCAACAAAGGTATGATAGATAGTAATCTATATTTTAAAATTGAAAATGACAAAATCTTGATTGTGGTTGTATATGTTGATGACATTATTTTTAGAGGAAATGAAATAATGTGCAAGAAGTATGTGAAAGAGATGTTAAAGAAGTTTGGGATGGATGGTTCCAAATCGGTATGTACTCCTATGGTGATTTGTTGCAAACTGGGTAAAGATGATGATTCACCTAAGGTTGATCAGAGCAAGTATAGATCTATGATTGGTGGACTATTGTATTTGACTGCTACTAGACCAAACATTATGCATGTTGTTTGTCTTGTGGCTAGATTTCAAGAAGATCCTAAGGAAACACATGTTTTTTTTGTTAAAATAATATTCAAATACTTGAATGGCACTTTGGATTATGGCTTACGGTATCCCAAGGATACTAACTTTACACTAAATTCTTATACAAATGTAGATTGAGCTGGATTTATAAATGATAGAAAGAGCACACCTAGTGGTCCATTCTTTCTTGGTTGCAGATTGGTGGCATGGTTGAGTAGAAATCAAGATTCAATTTCCTTGTCAATTGTTGAAGTTGAGTATATTGTTGTTGTATCTTGTTGTACACAAGTTCTATGGATGAAACAAACATTGAAAGATATCACAGTGGTGTATGATGGTCCTATTTCTATCTTCTGTGATAACACAAGTGCAATTAACATTTTAAAGAATCCAATGATGCACTCGAGAATAAAGCATATATCTATCAGGTATCATTTCTTGAGAGGTTGTAGAGAATAAATTAAATCTTGAGTATGTTTTGATGAAGGATTAGATTGTTGATATATTTATGAAGGCTCTTCCTAAAGATACTTTTGAGTATCTCGAGGAGAAGTTAGGGGTCATTACCCCTCCTTTCTTGAACTAGATGCATATGGAGATGCATCAGTCTTGTGGATCTATGGATCTATCTTTCTTCTGGATTGATGTCTGGTGGCTATCTCTCAAGGGGAGAAAATAGTGTCATGTGTTGTCATTGTGAGTATTTTGTTGTCAAAGGGGAAATCAATGTAAATATATTTTTCCTTTGCCATTGATTTCAAAGGGGGAGAGGAAAGGAAGAATGTGAAAAAGAAAAAAAAGGAAGAATGTGAAAATAGATTATCTACTAAGGGGGAGAAACAGAAAGAAAAATCTTGAGAATTGTATTCAGAGCTAGTATGTTGTCTTTGATGGGTTTTCACATCATGTGTTGCCATCAATGACAAAGGGGGAGATTGTTGCAAGAATGATAAGAATGAAGGTGTTGTCATTGATATCAACTGGTCAATCGGTTATCAACTGGTTGTTGTTGTCATTAATGTCATGGTTGTAGGTTATTGACTGTATATGTCGAGGATATTGAGAAAATTATATTGAAGAAAGATTACAGTTGTTTAGTGGTTGCTCTGAGTTTTGCTTTGGGATTTTCTCCTATGTTTGTGTGATTCATATATGTTGTTCATGGTTGTTAGAAGATGTTATATCTAAATTTTTTATTGTTGATTTGTTGTACAGTGCAATTTGTGTTCACCAGTTGTGAACTGTGGTTTTATGTGTTTCTGGTTGAGGTCTGTGAGAAATGTTGTTGGTCCATATTTATCTTTGATGAATTCTTATGACTTGTGGTTCTAAAGTTGAGTTTCCTTGATCCTATTGAAGATATTTTTGGCATTTAGAAGATTTGTGCTTAACGGTTCTATGTGTTTTACACTGGTTTGGTCGACCTTGTGTGAAATACTACTTTCAAAGTTAATAAAGTGTGTCGGATCTGTTTTGGTCCTCATGAAGCATGTGTTTGGGTCACCCTCATTCTAATTCCACCCTAGGATGTTTTTTGCACTGACCTAATTTGAATTTAATGTTGTATGGACGACTTTGGATATGTTTCAAAGTTGAAGATGGTATAAATACATGATGAGTTAGTGGTGAAGAGGACACACACAAGAGCTAAGAAGAGAGATAAATAAAAAGAAAAAGAGCAAATAGATGTGAGATTGATGCTATTCAGTGAGTGTGGTAGATTAGTGTGAAGCCTAAATGGTGAGTTTTTTGGATGCAGTGAGAAAAAGGTGTACTCTATCATTCATGCATGTCTGCGAGTGGTTGAGAAAATTGTGGTGGATTTATCTATTGCATTGAGATTTTCATCTCTCTGTAACATATCTCTCTTATCTTCTTTGTATCTCTACAACAGTGAGCCCTCTAGGTTGTTAGACCTATTGGACAGTGAGTCCTATTTTGGACAATGAGTCCTTGTTTTGGCAGTGAGCCTTGTTTCTCAAGCAGTGAGCCTCTTGTAATCGGTTTTGATATTCTCTATAGTGTGAGTTAATCCTCACCGTGGTTTTTCCCTCATTGGGTTTTCCATGTAAATCTGGTGTTGTGTTTGTGTGATGGTTTTTAGTTTTTGCACTTGCACTTAATGTTTAATCATTTAAGCAGTGTTAAGAATTATTTTTGATGATTGATTTAAAGGTTTAATTATGTGACAACTAATTCACTGCCCCCCCCCCCCCCTTTGAGTTGTCCTATTCAACAAATTCAACTACATAAATGGAAGAGACCTTCAAGAACCCTTCAATTTCATTCACCATAATTATATTCATACTTAAATCTGTCAGTTTTATCCAACCAATCAAATAAATTAAAAAAGTAAAGGAAGAAAACATCCAACTATGAAAACCATTCTTATGGTGCCTTGAGCAAGTACCATGATGAAAACCAATATCTATCACCATGTATACATTGGTTATCTATATGTACTTTATACATGGAGGAAAATCCACTTCATCATACCTATCTATTCCATCGTACATATTATATTTCATCATACCTATCTATCCCATCATATCCATCCTCAATCACCCTTTTTTGACCTTGGTAAGTGTTGGGGATACGGATTCATTCTGTCATCAAGATATGCATCTAAGACAATAGTGCCTTAGTGATTTCAATCCAAAATCACAACAAAGACACAACCAACCATGCCATAAAGCAGAAACAGGCACAGTTGATCCCCCATTGATCCTCTAAGAGAAGTGGATGCAAACCAAATAACAGATTCAACACAAGAAGATAACCATGAAAGACAAAACTATGAACACGCAAATATACGTGGGTAAAACCTTTTTAGGTAAAAAACCCCACCTCCAAAACATTCAGCTCACTTGTATTATTCAGTAACTAAAATGGTTACAATACAAAACTAGAGCTATGCTCTTCAGGATATTACATCTTGTTCATCTAGAGAAAGAATACTGGCAAGACAGAAATAGAATCATCACACAGTTACAATTTCCTCATGACATACCATGTAGATTCCCTTCAGCTCCTCTCAAAGACTATCACAGCTAGCCTCATAGCCAGCCCAGCCTCTTGGCCTCACAGGTTCACATCTTATCAGATCCGAGAGTCAAACTGTTCACTATTGAACAGCTTGAACACTCTCAACCTCTCTTTGATATGGCTCATTCTCTGACTCGAACTGCACACAAGATTATTTATAATCTTACACCGTGTGCATACCTGTTCATCCCATCCCTGCCTGCAATGGTCAATAGGATAATAAATTATCCACCTACAAGCACCGACCATTCCCTGATAACGTGTATCACTTATAAAGCTACATCGAGCCACACAATCATCAACTCGACCCAGACGCACCCGTCAACCTTCCATCAATAATTCAACTCTATCGCAATCAGGAAATAACTCTCTGGCCAATGGGATCTCAAAGAACTTTCCACGTGTCACCAATCCATTCACCTATCACTACTGACTATCCGTCAAATCAGCCCAACTCAGTCAACCGAGTCTCGAGCACATTCTGCCTCCATCGCGCTACCGTCGAGCTCAAACAACCCCGTCTTGGTATGGCAGTGAGCTCACCCCACCATCTACCGCACTACCGCTGCCCAGACCGACTCGCCTCGTGGTATGGTGGTAAGCCATCCGAGCTCCTTCGATCTCTGGCCCAAGACACCACCGAGCTTTGCCCTTTCATTTTCTTTGGCCAACCAGATGCGTTCAATCTACCACGTGCCAAATGGTCATTCGCCTGTCACACTGATACCGAGTCCAACTCAGTCAACCTCTGCCCCGAGCTCATCCGAGCTCCTACCGTGCTACCGTATCCCAGACCAACATGCCTCATGGTATGGCAGTAAGCCATCTTGGCTAACCACAGGTGGTCTTACCACGGCCACTACGGTCATTCATTTCACTGGTCGCTATATGGCGGTAACCGCCAAACCCAACCGCAAGCGGTCTCACCGCGCTATTGCAGTGAGTTGACCCACTGCCTACGGTATGGCAGTAACCGCCCAAAGCCACCATTGGTGGTCTCACCATGCTACCATGGTGAGTGGACCCACCGCCCACGATATGGCAGTAACCACCAAGGCAACCGCAGAGACCGGAGCCAGAGCTGGAGTCGGAGCCAGAACAGGAACAAGGAACTAGTCAAGAAGGCGGGGACCGGAGTGGGAACAAAAATAGGAATACACCAAAAGTTCAGAGCCGAGTTCCAACTTGGTTCCACCTCCTCCAGAATAAAGGAAAGCAAAGTGAAGAGAACCAAAAGTAGGAAGCGGAATGGGAACGGGAACAGAACCTGAAACTTAGCAAAAGTTCAATGCCAAGTTCCATCCCGGTTTTGCCTTCGACAGAACCAAGGAACAACATAGAAAGCAACCAAGTCTTCAAGGGAAAACCAAAATGTTGAGGCAACAATCTCCCACTTGACGAAGACATTCAGGCTTCCTCCAAACATCCATACAAGGACCAAAACCATGCTTGCATGCTCCAACCAAGACCTCTGCAATGACATCAAAAAATGTCCACCATCTCAAGCACCAGCTCCAGACATCCAACACAGGAAATGGAGCAAGCCAAAGCATATATGCACCAATCTCTGAAACATAAACATCTAATCCTCCAAGCGGCAAAGGCACCAAAACAACAGCAGAAAAACACAATGCGAATACCAAAACCATTCTCCATAACAAGAAACCAACCAGCTAGAACAACAACCATAAAACTGACTGCCCTCCATCCAACTGATCAAACCACACGATTGAAAACCATCACCCACATCTCGTGCTAAACCATCCAATCACCCATACCTCAAAGGTATGAAAAAATAGCAGCAGACTCATGCCATCATAAAACCACCCATCTCAGCAGCAACCAAGCACCCTATGTCAACCAGTCAAAAGACCAAACACGTCCGGGTACTCCCACTGCAAGGGTACTATCTAGATGAATGCAAACATAGCACCATCACACATGATCCAGGAATACCAAGTCCACCAATCCCTGCACAAAGAAATGTGACCATGTAGTTCCAAGGAACACCCACACTGATTTGCAACACTTGCAACCACCTACTACAAGAAAAGTTTCTCTCAACTATCTTCCACAGTTCTTCCAAACCTGACTAAAGAAAGAAGCACTGGTACCTTCATGTCATCACCCAAGTGACAACACATGACCACAAACTGTGACCAACTCAGCACCACAAAGGCAACTCACATCTAAAGTCAAAGGAACAATTAGGAAGAACAAGACCAGATTAGAGAGAAACAACAAATCAAAAAAGATGCCCTTCTACAAACACTTCTATATGTCAGTTGTGACAAGTATGATCTTCCTCACATCCCAAAGGGAAAACCTTAACAATATCCAATAGAAACATGGATGTAAGCACCTCAAATAAGACCAGACTTACCCATACACCATCTCCTGTCAGTCCTCAAAAGGACAAGGAGATACACAATGTTGTCCATCTTCCATTATGAATCCTCCAGAATCTCAAAACAACTCAAGATTCATATCATGAAAGATAAATCATAACACACAACTAAAAGATATAATGGGAAAATACCTTTCAAAGTGACACCACTATCGAGCAGACCAAGAAGAAAAGAGAATCATGCTCATCCAAGATATACAAGCCAAAGTGACGTACCCAAGAGCATTCTCCTTCAAGGTCTTTGTTGAATTCACATTCAACCAAGGTGCAGGCTTCTTGGAATTTTAGTTGTAACAACAACATTCTCATAAGAATTCCAGCCTCACCTTATTCTCCATGAACCCATGAGTATCAGCAACCTGTCATCTCATGCTAACTCCAAACTGCATTACTGCAATAAACATGAAGTCCTCTAGCATATGACCAATGCACTCAAAACATAGAGAAACCCTAGACCACTGTCAAAGCTTCAAAAAACTTATCATGATACCATGATCTACACATCCCCTTAGGAGATACCATGCTTCAAGTGAACTATCCATGGTCTCCAAGAGCAAAGCAACATGCCAAAACTCTAATACACAAGCAAGAGTATACCATGACATAAAGTAAACAAACTCTAAACCAACATCACCTATCAAGCACCACCAGCATCTCAGCCAAAGACTACCAAGGTCCTTCATGGCTCCAAGATGTTGCACACCTTCAAATAGTGAACATGCAGATGCAAATTCTACAACACCAAAGAAGACCATTCATCATGAAGTGATGAAACCACAGTCACTGCTAAAGCTCCCACTGAACTGTGACACTGAGCTCTCCAAGCACCATGACTGACCACCCCATCACTGTCAAAAGCTTACACTATGCCAGTGTATCCAGCTCTCCATGACACTATGATTCAAATGCTTCAGGTCCCCATTACTGACTATTCAGGTACTCAAACGCCATTCCTCCTCTCATCTCAAAATAGCCACGCCAATGCACAAGTGACCACAGACAAGGTCAGCTAACAGATCTACACCACACAGTCACAACCTCATGGATATTGACAGTCCACTTCCAAGTTATCTCACAACAAACATGTAGGTAAGGATAGCCCACAACATTACACAACTCGTGGATGCAACCAAATGAAACCAGCAAATCTATCATCGCACTGGAAACTACAAAACTAAGATCATCAAAGAGAACAACCAAAGCATACAAGCATGACTCAAACACCAGACCAGCAATAGATCCGATTTGTGAGTCACATCCACAACTCAAGCACCATAGCCTAGGTAACCAACAAGCAACACCACAAGAATGTTGAAAGTAAACACATACCAACACTCTTATGTAGAGAAGACACCCTCCTCAAGTCCAATCGAACTGCAGCTATCTCATCCAGCCACACCCCAAACCAGGATCTGGAAAATAGCGGACAACAGCTCCACACAACGCAAGTTTTATCTTGACCATCTAAAACCTACAAAACCACAGTGTTTATAAAACACCCACGCATCTCCATATTCACTGCTCATTTGGATGACTCGGGAGTCTACACACAACCATCATAGTTAACCAAAACAATGAAAAGAAACATGAACATGCATCACAGACTTTTTAGGAAAATCTACACAAAACCTCCAGAGCCAACGACATGAATCTGAACCATGCAAGTGCAAGAAACAGGCACACAAGAACAAAAGATCCATTTCAGACCAATTCCAACACCATCACTCATGCACTAGAAAACTAGAGAGCCAGGCTATCCAAAAGTTGCAGACCACCAAGGTCACTTCATAGCCTCCATGCAATCAGGACACTAGAGAAACTGCCTTCAGTGCTAAGTCAAAAACACCCAGCACAAGCACACCATTTCCATGGCCATAACAGCAACACAAGAAAGCCCATACCTCCAAGGAGCCTCTCACATAGACACCCAATATGAACACCACGCTTCATTATAACTCAGCCATGAAAACACCTCACGCCCTTTGCATCAAGAACTTTGTTACCAGTTAGGAGCTTCAGATCACATTGCCACAACATGATCAACTCCATACTTCTCCAGCATCTTTCAAACTGTGTGTTGAATCAAAGAAGCACACATTTCCACTCATCGAAGGATCAATCACCAACCAATTTCTCCAGACTTCCTCAAGCTTGTCAGGCTAAGAAATCTTCACAGGAGAAATCCCAGAACTTCAGCAAAACATGCTCTGATACCACTTGTTGGTATCATGAGCAACAAGCTACTAGATCTGATACCACTTGTTGGGGATACAGATTCGGTCTGTCATCAAGATATGCATCTAAGATAGCAGTGCCTTAGTGATTTCAATCCAAAATCACAACAAAGACACAACCAACCATGCCATAAATCAGAAATAGGCATAGTTGATCCCCCATTGATCCTCTAAGAGAAGTGGATGCAAACCAAATAACAGATTCAACACAAGAAGATAACCATGAAAGACAAAACTATGAACACATAGATATACGTGGGGAAAACCTTTTCAGGTAAAAAACCCCACCTCCAAAACATTTAGCTCACTTGGATTATTCAGTAACTAAAATGGTTACAATACAAAACCAGAGCTATGCTCTCTAGGATATTACATCTTGTTCATCTAGAGAAAGAATACTGGCAACAGAGAAATGGAATCATCACATAGTTACAATATCCTCATGGCATACCATGTAGATTCCCTTCAACTCCTCTCAAAGACTGTCACAGCTAGCCTCATGGCCAGCTCAGCCTCTTGGCCTCATAGGTTCACATCTTATCAGATCCAAGAGTCAAAGTGTTCACTGTTGAATAGCTCGAACACTCTCAGCCTCTCTCTGATATGGCTCATTCTCTGACTCAAACTGCACACAAGATTATTTATAATCTTACACCGTGTGCATACCTTTTCAGCCCATCCCTGCCTACAATGGTCAACAGGATAATAAATTATCCACCTGCAAGCACCGACCATTCCCTGATAAAGTGCATCGCTTATATAGCTGCATCGAGCCACACAATCATTAACTCGGCCCAAACACGTCCGTCAACCTTCCATCAATAATTCAGCTCTATTGCAATCAAGAAATAACTCTCTGGCCAATGGGATCTCAAAGAACTTTCCACATGTTGTTAATCCATTCGCCTATCGCTGTTAACTGTCGATCAAATCAGTCCAACTCGGTCAATCAAGTCCCGAGCACATTCTGCCTCCACCGCACTACCTCTGAGCTCAAACAACCCCGTCACAGTATGGCGGTGAGTTCGTCCGAGCTCACCTCGCCATCTACCGCACTACCGCTGCCCAGACCGACTCACCTCATGGTATGGCGGTAATCCATCTGAGCTCCTTCGAGCTCTGGCCTAGGACACCACTAAGCTCTATCCTTTCATTGTCTTCATCCAACCAAATGCAGTCAACCTACCATGTGCCAAACGGTCATTCGCCTATCGCACTGACACCGAGTCCAACTCGGTCAACCTCTGCCCCGAGCTCATTCGAGCTCCTACCGCGCTGCCATAGCCTAGATCAACATGCCTCGTGGTATGGCAGTAAGCCATCTTGGTTGACCACAGGCAGTCTTACCGCGGCCACCGTGGTCAGTCATTTGACTGGCCGCGGTATGGCGGTAACCACCAAACCCAACCGCAAGTGGTCTCACCGCGCTACCGCGGTGAGTTGACCCACCACCTACGGTATGGCGGTAACCGCCCAAAGCCACCACTGGCGGTCTCACCGCGCTACCACGGTGAGTGGACCCACTGCCTGCAGTATGGCGGTAACCACCAAGGCAACTGCAGAGATCGGAGCTAGAGCCGGAGCCAGAACAGGAACAAGGAACTAGTCAAGAAGGCGGGAACTGGAGCCAGAGCGAGAAAAAAATAGGAATACACTGAAAGTTCAGAGCTAAGTTCCAACCCGGTTCTGCCTCTGCCAGAACAAAGGAAATTGAATTGAAGAGAACCAAAAGCAAGAAGCGGAGCCAGAATAGGAACAGGAACAGAACCCGAAACTTAGCAAAAGTTCAATGCGAGGTTCCATCCCGGTTCCTTCTCCGACAGAACCAAAGAACAACATAGAAAGCGACCAAGTCTTCAAGGGAAAACCAGAATGTGAGGCAACAATTTCCCAACAGTAAGGACATGGTTAAAGTGTCAAAACATGTTTTTGAACCATTGACATGTCCAATATTTAGAAATTATTCTAGAATTCTATCACAATTTATATTTCAATATACTATCGAAGGTTGTGAAACAAGCAAGTTAACTACATCCTGATATCAACAAACATTTCAATGTAGCATCATGAATGACACACATAGAATGGGGCATGTTATTCCTATGTGATATAGTCCTTGGAGATCACGTCCTAAATCCCTCCATATATTCATATCTCATCCATTTCATCCATAATTTTTTTTAAATTGGTCTTACATCATACTTTCATTTCATCTACTATTTGTAATACCTCAATCATCCAATCCAATATGCTCTTAATCCTTGTCCCTAGACTCGGTTTTCCCTTATCATTGGTTACAAACAAACATTAACCTCCCAAGAAATCTAAAGGAAATTCAATGCAACAATCTCATCTCATCCAATAAAACACAATAGTCTTAAGCAACCCTTCCAAATCTTAGCATGATCCATCTTAGAAATAAAGAAATCAAATCCAATAAATCTCACCTACCTATCCAAATAGACATCTAAAAGGATTTATAGTTTTATCTTAGTCTTGCAAAAATATAATCCTTATTTACTTTCAACCAACCATTGCATTGTCATTGGGTTATATCATTCCTAAATCAAGAATATTATCATCATCATCCAAATCTTATTTTTAGCTTGATCATAGATAAAACTTGTTTTATCTTTTCTTTTCACTATTTGTGCATGCTTGTTTGATTTCTTGTTTATTTATTACTTTTCTTGTATTTGTGAATCACTCCTTGGGGCATTTCATGGAAACTATGTCATCATGGCCTTTTGTATCATGGTGCATCTTATTATTTTCCTACTTCGGTATTTTTGTTACACAATATGTGACAACTGTTTCATTATGATCTTCTATATCATAGTGCATCTTGTTGTGTTCTATAATAAACCAGGTTGCTTGAATGTTTGAAAATCCGTACAAGATTTGTAGCATTTATCATTATATATTTCTTCTAATTAACTATCACTCTTCTCACTTTGATTTCCCATTTATATCTTTCATCCTTACACGCCCTCTCGATGGGGGCATCTTTCTAACCATGATGCCACTTGGGGCATCATTCTCTTGCATCAATTCTTTGTCCTTTTTTTCTACTTGCTTTAAAAGCCACTACTTATTTTAGTTAACACCCTTTCAAAAAGGGCAAATGTAGACACCTAAATTTTACCAAATTCTATCATTAATTCTACACATTAGTTTATTCTAGTTAATTCAATTTAACATTGCCACATTGATTAATTAATTAAATTTATTGATTAATTGCATCATGTTATCACATTCTATTACGTAATTAATTATGATTAATTAGTTAGCTAATTCAAGATTAATTAATTTTTCATTATCAATTAATTAATTCCCATCTTTATCTATTAACATCAAAAACATCACTTCACGATTATTTAATAATTTATCATTATTAAATTTTTTTAATTTTTAAATAAATCCATGTATACATAATTAATTAATTGTATAAATTATCATTTGAACATTTCATTTTAAAATTCAATCTCTTACACTTGTTGATCATACATGTTTTTGATTCCCTGATTTATGCTTGCAAATTCCTACATGGAATAAATCCAACAAATCAAAATTTATGCAAACCACTTTTAAAATAAAATAAAATAAGCAAATTCAAGTCCCTAAATCAAGTGAATTAATATCAACCATTCATCTCCTCATCTAAAAACTATAAAACTACATTGTCTTCCTTAATCCATATATGGATAAATTTACATAAAATCGACAACACAATGCATAAATATTGTATGAACATTTGAGCATTCATTCTCCATGGCAACATAAGAAAATCTAAATCAATGCTCCATTCAAAGTTTGCATGTGTTTAGAATAAGGATTTTAATTATTTTTTTTAAGTTTTAATTTTATTTTGAATTCATTGCATATAGGTAGTTAAGCATTTTGATATCTACATTGATTCATAGTTAGTTGCTTGACATATTATAGCTACTTATCAAACTAAATATGGTAGATTGAGATAGTATCATGAGTTGGCATTATAGTTGTTAGGTTATTTTGAATTGTTTATTAGTGATGTTATCCCACAAAAATGTAGTCAACATGGAGAGACCATGGCTAGTGTATCATCACTCTTGATAATTGATTACCACAATCCTCATTTTTCATTGTTTATTCATTGACTATTAGTTTGACATGAGAGGAGTGGTTTCATGATATCTTAAATTATTTAGACTAAATTCATTTCCTCCTAATTAATTTAATAATTCCCACATCTATATTCATAAATATGTTTATTTGATTGTTATGGATGTATTTTATAGATACTTGGATGTAATTGTTTCCTACTAAGATGTTTGGATAATAATGAGGAAGAAATTACTCTTCATGAGGCCAAAGGGGACATATTTAGAGGTCATAAAAGTGTTAGGATGTTGGTCTAAATACTACTAAATATAGGATGTCATTGTTCTAAATGTAAAAATATACAAATGATTTTGTTAAAAAATATCTAGCTTGCCAAACACATAGTAATATCAAGCATACTCATGCTTATGAGATTTAACAATTCACTTCTCATTGACCATTTCCTATATAAGGATTAGATTACATGGGAAACATCACCTCCAATTCTTCCAAGGGCTACACTTTTATCATCACAACTACATATTATTTTATGAAATGAGTAGACACCATTCCTCTTAAATCCACACCTTTTAACATTTCGACATCTCTCATGGAAAATATTATTTTGAGATTCACTTTGGATTCACCTACATCTTTAAAAAATCAAGAAGTGGATATTTTTTAGACAATTTCTACATCTAGCAACAATTATATTCTTTATAATACTCATAATGTAATAGCCAAGTAAAAGCTACCAATAAAATAATTGAGCATATTTTGGGGAAAATAGCAAACAAAAATGATACCAATTGGAATGCATATATGACACCTACCCTATGGGTGTATCATACCAATATTCATGCTAATTATACTTTATTTTATAGTATTGAGTCCATTATTCCTCTTGAGTTAGAGATCACATCACTACTTGGATCCCTTTGAGGCATTGTTGATGATACTTACTTAAAAATTTAAATGCAAGAGTTGGAAACATTAGATGAACAACATGTTAATGCATTATATAATTTGAGAGTCCATCAATACAAATTTAAGAAAACCTACAATTAGAATGTCCTAAAAAGATATTTGGAGGTTGGACAATCAATACTTTAAGAAAATCCCAAGAATCTAAATTCAAGAGAAGAGTTAAGAAATAAAATTTGGTCCAATTAATTGGGACCCATCATCTTTACTTATAGGTATGGATTAAGAGAATTTGGTGTATATATTGTAGATAAAAAACCTTTGAAATATTTATTTAATATCATGCAATTTTGGTGCTACTATTCTCAAGGCTTGTATTGTTTCAAGTTTTAGATGATTTTTTCTTTCAAGGGGTTATATTTTTCAAATAGTTTATAGCTTTAGTGAAATAAAGTTTCAAAATATTTTGATTTTTAGATATTTATTATTTAAATGGTTCCAATTTAAGGGATTTATAGTTACATGAGATGTCTTATGAAACTTGCATTCAATCTTATGGCCCATTTTCAATATCCTTCTTGTTTCACACCACATGCCATATTATTGTATCCTTTACTTTAGGTGATCTTGTCCTTGAATAACCATGCACTTTAATTGTTACCTCCTATATAATATGCTTATATTTTTGTGCTCACATGCTTATGTCTTTTATGGCACCTCATTGTGTTTACATAATTTATCTAGTATTTTGAATATTGCTTCTTTGTCTTCACCACTTGGGAAGAATTGAGAGTATATTATCACCCTTTGATACATGTAAAATGTCTATATTTTTATGTCTTATTAATTTATTCACATAATACTATCTATAAAACTTATTTCGTGATTATTGAGTTTTACATGATCACATCATTTACATATAGTTTATCCTATCCTCCAATTTCTTTCATCTTGTGTATGAAAGGAATTTAAGGGGGCATATAATATCACTAATTCTCTTTAACTAAACCAAATGAATAGATAATGAATGTTTATATTATTTTTAATGTGTAAGAAAATATTGCAACTTAAGACTTTAAACTAAATAAAAGTGTAGTATGACCCTAATTAACTTATGCAAGATTTAGGGCCAATAATTAAAAATGAGATTAATACAAGGAAAGAAAAAATAGAAACAAATTCTTGCAAACTAGAAAAATAAACTTTTAGAGGACAAAACTAGGTTATGTGAAGGGAAAGTGTTTAGAATGATATAAAGAACCTACTAAAAAAATTTGAGCACTAACAAAGATATTTTGTGTGAAGGGGTGCTAGGGATGAAGGATGGGGTGTTAGTGGTATAGTGTCTAATGACTGCACAATCAAATTCAAGATTTTATAATTTTTAAGGAATTTGGGTTTGTGATGCACATGTTAAGATATTACATAAATAGAGGGAAATTGATAGAATGTTAAGCCTAAAATGAGATGAATGAACTAGAATCATAAACCATAAACTAAACATAAAGCATAATATAGTAGGGAGAATAGGTAGATTTTGGAGTCTCAAGATTGATCCTCTGAGAGAGGGATATTGGTGGTGAAGAAATGGGTGCTAATGGTCAATTCATGCACCCCATTTTTTAGACTCAACACTCGTCATGATTTCATGAAAAATACCTAAAAAAAGAGAGTTAAAGAGGAATCTACCTTAGTTAGTCCCCTTGTGGGTTTTCCAACACAAATTGATAGACATAAATTTATAAAAACTAAAGGTAATCAAACTATAGAAATGGTTATGAGATGGTAGAATAGATAGTAAAGAAGAATCACATAATACCTAGAGGAAAATAGCAAAAAAATAGGAGGAGGATTAAAAGAAAACAAGGGTAAAAAAGTATTAGAAAAGGAAAATAGAAAGAAGGAAAGAGGTTGTGGGTAGAATAAGGAAATGGAGGATACAGAGAGAGAAATATACATAAATTTGTGAAGGAAACAATATATTAATAGAAAATGGGATGAAATTTGGATAACATATGGGTAGGGAAATATAAAGAGAGGGGGGAATGACCACAAACCCACTCCATAATCCATAATTGGCTAAAAATTCTTTTAAAAAATCTAAAGCAATGGAAGAATCCCAAATTCATAGGAGATGGGGATAAGGCTAAAGGAAGGCTAATGGAAAGGGTTTCACACAAAAGGATTCATTTGATATGAGAAATAAGTAAAATATGGTAAAAAGAAGCATAAAAACTTGAAGGGGAGCCAAAAAATTTAAATGAGTAAGAAAGGATAAATATCACCTAGGAAATGCAAATAAAGCTTATAGAGGGGTAAACACAAAAAGGGGGAAAACACATGGGAAAGGGATAAAATAAAAGAAAGGGGCTTAAAAGGGGTAAAAATACACACTAAAGGGGAACATTAAATGTATGCAAAATATAGTAAAATATCTTGTAAAGTATATGATTTTTATTACTACATTTTGCCCCCACTTTATCAAGTGAATGACACTCTAAATGGAAAGAAGCATGCTAAATTAAGAGTGCAGTAAATATATAATCACATAAATATCAAGGATTTAATACCAAAAGAGAAATGATGTTATTTAATTTTATTATTTGGTCTTTGTTCAAATGCATGTACCCAGTCTTGTAAAAAATCCATAAAAAGTAGTCACTATACACATAAAGGAGCAATGCTAAACAATACATATAGGAAATGGAAACTTAAATTACTAACACAAACATGAAACTCATAAAAACATTATCACATATAAGAAAATTCTCTCAAAACATAAAATAATACTCTTTTTTTGCAAGGGAGGAGATCTATAAAGATCCACTCCATGGAGGAAATATTCATAAAAAAGGGAACCTTGGAAAAGGAGAAATGGAAATTAAAAACTAGTGAACAGAAAAAAGTATATGAGGATATTAAAATCTGGATAACGGCAAGACGATATGGGTTATAAGGTAGCCACCTAAGGTCAACCTAACCCAAGCCAAAATTAAAAGGCATTGGTGATGATGATCACTAGAAAAGGAAAAATAGGTAAATGGTAATGTTAAGGGAGACACCCTTGGCTTCAAGGTTGTCACCCTTGTCTTTGAGGTTGTCATCCTTGGATATTATAAGTTACCATCAAAAAAGGAAAAAGATAAATGGTAAAATTGATGAAGTTTTCAATGTTATGTGGTAACCACCCAATCGGATAAGAGGCTAAGCAATGGACAAACTAATATGATAGGATAATTTCCATGGTCATGATCAAGATCAAGTCTAAAAATGAGAGATATATAATATATGCCTCTTAAATTTATTGGTAAAAGAGTGATAATGATAAGAGATATAATTTAAGGAAAATTATTAAGGACATAGAGGAAATTTTCCTAGAACTTTATGAGAAGGAAGAAGGAAGAAGATAAAGAGGGGGAATATTGTTGGCAATGCCTATAAGATAATGATAAGATTGGGAACGTTAGGGAAACAAGTGGGTGATGCTCCTTAAATTTATGAAGGATAGGGTGATGGAAAATGATAGATAAATTTGAGGGTGGTGATGTTAAGGTCATGCCTTCTAAAATGATGATATGAATAAAATGGTCACTAGGGGGAACAAGTGGGTCATGCCTCCAAGTGACTAATAAAAAAGGATGATGATAATAGTGAAAATAAGATACTAGAAAAATGGGATACTAAGGTATATGCTCCCAAAAAAAATGAGAAAAAAGAGAACACAAGGGTAACACAAGCAAGGGATTCCCCCAAGTGAAAATGCCATGATAGAGATAACAAGAGAGGAGATTTAAAAATGGGACATAGAGATCATGCCCTTAAGGGACAAATAGATCATAAACAAGAGAGTTCAACCATGTTGATGCTAGCAAGGTAAAAGCACAAAGTTGTGTCACACTTTTTAAAGGAAACGGTCAACACTGATCCAACTTTTAAACTTGAGTCACTAAAAAGCGGTATATATGTTTTGAATTTTGAAATGATGTAAACTAGTAAAATGTGTATTTTTTAGTATATTTTATGTTTGTATTTTTTAAAAAAAATTAAAAATTATTTTAAACTAGTTTTTAATAAATCAACACTATAATTTAGTTGCTGATAAAATGTTGAAAAACGAAGTTACATGAGATGTCAAACAATTTACAGTAATTTTTTTTTTTTTTCTTTCAATTTTTTTGTGTGTATTTATAACTTGAAAATTTAGTGCATGGATTTTTTTTCCAATTTTGATAAATATATATTTTAAAATTAATATTACAATGTGTGCATATCAAAAAATAGTTATTTCCATTCGACATCAAATTCATATTAAATATTTATCTAAAATGGAAAAAAATATACCATCATGCCCCCTAGCCTTGACACTTTTTGTCATTGCCTCAGATGCTTTGCACTATCTACTGAGGGAGGATCTATTAACTCCAAGGGTTAGAGGTGTCCAGCTCCCAGATGAAAATGAGCTCCTCGATCTCCAATTTGTTGATGATATAGCCATTATGCTGCTCCTGGAAGAAATGAACTTTGTAAACCTGATGAGGAAACTGGATTGTTTTTGCTTGGCCTTAGATGCTAAGCTTGCTCCATCTAAATCTTGGTTGTTGGGTTGGAAAGATAGACCCCCGGACTGGATCAACAACTTTGGGTTTCAATGGGGTGGCCCTCAAAAAATTTTAAGATATCTTGGGATCCCCTTTGCGGTGGAGACAAATTTGAAAGAAATGTGGCATTGGATTAGGGAGAAATTTGAAAGGAAAATTTCCAAATGGAATAGGCAATTTGTCTCATTGGCAGGTCGTTTGCAAATTTTCCACAAGATACTCTCTTCATATAGCATTTACTTTGCCTCTGTGTGGTTCTTCAATTCCTATCAATTGAATGAAATTCAAAAAAGAATAAGAGCTTTCCTTTGGTCAGATGGGAAGGGGAAAAGGAAAAAGCATGCAGTTAAATGGGAGTGGTGCACTATTGATAAATCTAAAGGTGGGTTGGGCTTGAAGGACTTAAAGATGCTGGGCATTTCCCTTGCATCAAAGTGGGTCCTAGGAGCTTGGGAAGGGAAGGAACCCTCGAAAGTCCTAATCTGTCAGAATATAAGCAGAGTTGTCCCTAAGTGTGCAAAGGCTTGGAAATTCTTACCTATCAGTGATATCCTTAGTAGTGAGGAAATTATGCTACCTGCAGGGTCTAATGTATTTAGAGCCATTTGGAAGGCTTGGGAGTTGATGAAGGAACATCTTGACAATCACCATTTCACCAATGGGGATGTAGGAACCAATCACACCCACAGATCTATCTAGTGGAATCTAAAGCACAAAGGGAAACCCTTGGCACTAATTCAAGGTTGCTCTGCAAAAGGGTGGGCAACCAAAGGAATCAGACACTTTGATGGTATCTTGAAAGATGGGCGGCTAAAAGGATGGAATGAGTTGTCCATTGAATTTAACCTCCCCCTTTCTAATTTTAGAACATACACTTTCCTCAAAGAGGCTTGTAACTGGATAAAATTCCCTGTAAATACTAAGAATGATGTTGATCAATTTAAAGAGTTTCACTGGAAAAATGGGTCTAACATAAAGAAATCTAAGGTTAAAGAATTGCATAATTTGCTAACAAAACACATTGATCTAACTTATCATTTAAATCAGACCTGGAAATTACAGTGGGATAAAAACCAATGGCAGAAAGTCTTGCAAAACAACTGGAACATGCAGTTAGAAGCTAAACATGCATGTTTTAGGTGGCTCCTGTCCTTGCAGAAGCTTCCCTTTAAAAGAAAAAATGATGATATCTTAGTCTGCAAATTGTGTAGAGTCCTAGAATCAATCCCTCACATTTTTTTTTAATGTACTTTTGCTAAAGAAATTTGGGAAATCTTATGTTCTACGCTAGACCATTTGGGCTTCCAATAGAACCTTGGTGCCTATGAAGATCCTTTTTAGTCATGACACAAAAAAGGGAAAAACTACAAATATTTTTTGGTTGTGTTTATCCTCTAGTATTTTATGGGCATTCTGGGAAGCAAGGAATGAAGATGTTTTTTAAGGAAGAAAGAGGTTGCTTACTGAGTCTTCTCAGAGACTCATATTTTACAATATCTCTATGCAGTTTTATATTACTGTGGCTCTCTCAAAAGATAAGTTTTGGAACTCCTTACAGGATAGGAAGGTCACCATAGACATCATGGAGGCAAGGTATGGACATTTGTGGCCCGAAGGACATCCAAATGTGAATGTTTTTTTCTGAGAGCTCTAGATTCCATCAAGATCTGGCTGGGGAGCACAATAAAAAATTAGTCCAGAAGGGTCAGGAAGGTACTCCTTCAGATGTGGAGTTGGCAGCAACATAGGCCTTAATTGATCTGAGAGGGGATCATGGAGGCTCGTAGATCCTCTTGAAGGCAGTGATATCCTTTTTGCTATATATTTGATGTAATTTTGTATTTACAGTGATATACTTGTACATATATAATGTATATATGGTGTTTCTTATCCTCTTGATACAGGCATGATGGTGCTATCTTGGCTGAGGTTGTATTCTTTTTTGTAACTACTTTGTAAAGGGGTAGTCTAGGATTTATACATACTAGCTGGTTAATTTTGATACAGTGTAATGGGGATTATTTTTGGTACTCTGTAATGGGGGGTCTAAACTTTTGTTATGTGGGTTACTTGGACATGATGTTGGCATAAACATTCTTCTCTAATGATATGTATTTTTTGATCACTCTATATTTACTATAAAATATATATATACCATCTTGATATAGATTCTTTTATCTAGTGCATGGTAATCAACCTAATATTTTGTGTGAATAACGTACTTTTAGTAAAAATTAAAAACAAAATATAAATAATAATTAGACTATTAAAATAATTATATTTTTGAAAACTACACTTATGAATCTACAAAAGGGTATTTTTATATTTTAAAAAATATATATATTTACATGAATAGGAGTTATTGAAACTTCAAGTTTTTCAAATAATTCTATTTTTTTGGTAAATTAGCCTCAAAGTGGTCCTCCATATATTTTTAGTCAACAATTTTAGTTGAAAAAGTTGTGGAAGTATCTAACTTAGCTAGAATTAATCTTACTAGATCATATGTTTGACCAAAATTATTTTTTAGTTAGAAATACTTAAATTCAGTTGTGCTGATAAGTTAGCCAAAAGTGTGACATAGATTTGTACTTTTACCTTCTAAGTGAACATGACCAATAGGTGGGGGAGAAAATAAATTAGAAAGAGAGTGGTAATAAAATGAAATGGATAAGAAATAATATACATAAATAAAAAGTGATGGATGAAGCACAAGTAAGAGAATGAGTTAAATATAATACAAAGATAAGGGGTGAGAATAATAGGTGAACATGCCCAAGGGAAGAGAAGAAAATTAAAGATGACAAAATTTAGGAGAAGAGATAATTGATAAGCACAAGAAAGAGGAAGAAGAAAGGATACAACAAAATAATAAGAAGCGAAGTAATGAAGAAGAATAATTTATTCCACATAAAAATATGTTAATGAAGTTGAGCCTTATTGTATATAATAGTAACAAAAATATGGGTCATCATTATCCATTAATATAGTGGAAGCGATACAATAGAAAATGAGACAAGGAGAAAAGTAAAGAAAGAAATAGGGTGAACAAAAAAATACAAGTGAGGATAGAAATAAACCCATTTAAAGAAATAAAGAAAAATAATAGAATAGAGGGAACAAAGAAAATAAAGTGAAGGAAGAGAAGATCAAGATAAAGGCCAAGGAGGATATGAAGTAGTGATGGAAAAAATTGAAGAGTGAAGTGTAATAAATATGAGGAACAAATCAAATAAAGAAGGAAATGTTTCAAGGTCAAATAGGGGTTACAAAGTAGATATAGATTTTGAAATGTGATTCAAATTTTATGATTTGAGGCAAAAAACAATGTTTCATAGTATGACTTCTTTGTACACAATGCAATGTCAAGTGGAAGTAGTAGGATGAGGTAGAAGGGTGAAATAAGAATGTGGTATAATATAGGAGAGTAATATTGATGTGGTACAATATGTATAAGGCATATTGTGCTAATAAAGGAGAATATAAATGGCTCCCTGTGACTTGTTCAAGGAGCTTGTCAATTTCAACAAGGACTTCGAGAGATAGAAGAAAAAGAGACAAGAGACAAAGAAGAAAGAGAAAAATAAAGATACCAAAACTTCCCTCAATAGTGTTGGCATACTTGTTCATCTACATACATAAGAGACAATTAACACAAAATTTTGACCCTTGAATAGTATTGGTATAATAGATCATCCATATAGATAAGAGACAATAGACACAAATAAAGAGCCTATGGGTAAAAAATAGGGTAAGAAGGATGGATATAAGAATCTAAAAACCAACTAATGGAAGCTTGTTAGCCATCAAGTCATTGTAAAAAAGTATTATAAAAATAATTCACATTGATTGGTAGAGTGAAGGTGGTGGTTAGATATGAGACATTAATGATGTAATCAAACATGGTTTGTAATTGAGGTGGAACAAAAGAAAGCTATGATATAAGAGGAGGAGAATGATCATATGATAGTTGGGGGAAGAAGATGGTTTCAAGGAGGAAGAAAACTTGATGGTAAGGGTCTCAAGGTGGGGGATTAATCTATCATCTATAATCAAGGCCTAGGAGGAAGAGGAAATAGGATCATTTTTAATGGTAAAAGGAGGAAACTTAAGAAGATAAGTGGATTTGGATGTGAAGAAGAGTGATTAATGGATGAAGGTTGAGAATATGGAATAATTCTCTACTAAACTAATTTAGGATTTGTGAGGAAAGGTATTTTGGCTCTAGTTGATCTAAGATGGTAATTGGTATGTGGATTAAAGGCATTGGTTTATGGAATGAGAGGAATAAAAAGTGGAGGTCAGAGGTGAGGATGAAGAGAACAAGTCAATGGAATGATTAAGAGAGGAGGAAGTGTTGGAGAAAAATATGCAGGAAATTTAAAAGAAAGTTTATAATAACTATATAAATGCTTATGCTTACTAAATGAGGATGTGGGAGAAAGCTATTTATGATGGGCTATAGGAGAAGGAAAATTCTTAACATAGGTAGAGGTGGTCCATGTTGGGAATTAAGAGTGGTAGAAAAGGTGGAGGTGGAGGTGGAGGAGGATCGTGATTTCAAGGAGAAAAATGATTGCAAGGTAGCTTCACATATATCATAGTTGGATGGTAGTTATGTGTCATGCCCCCTTTCTAGTAAATATAAGTTTGTACATATTAGGTCTATATTTTAGTCTTCCCCATTTACATCTACCATGTGTTTTCCCTTCTTTAGTATGGTTTTTCTTCTAACTATGCTCTCTTTTTTTGCCTATTAGACTTTCAAACTTTCCCTTACTAGCATATCTATTGATTGACCCTTGATACCTTGTCCTATAGTTTGATTGTTATGATATGATTGACCCTTGATCCATGAAATCTCTTCCTATATTTTTGTTCCCCTCCTGACTTCCCAACATGCTTCATATTGTTTCCACTAGTCTATTTTTGGCACCATCACTTTCAAAATGAAATATTTTCTATCTATGATCAATTTTCAAATTTGTAGTTGTGGGTGTACACTATAGCTAACATATTCTAATTGTGGAGAATATAATAGAGTGCTTTTTTCCTCTTGGATCATCATAAAAATCCAACAAAATTCCTTTTATAATCCATTTTGAGTACTTATGTATGAGCATAGGAATCCTAGGATGAAAACACTAGTGATTTCAGAGGACAATCTCATACAAAGTGTGTATGTAAGCTTCATTAGATGTGGACTTTAGCCATGTTGTATTCGTCTAATTTGATATTATTGTCAGTATGAATTATTTTTTTAGTATTTAATATTATAAAACTATTTGAATATAATATAATCATTATTATAACATAATTTAAGATTTACACCTATTATTTATTGTTTATTATAATAAGAAGATCAAGAGTTTATTTTTTCATTTGTTATTTTAAAATGCAATGTCATTGTTGATGCATAAATAATAATTTTAATCTAATTTATTTAAGATTTGATTGTAATAGAGTTGTTATTAAAATGATAAGTGTTTGTGAAAGGTTAAGAATCAGATTTATATTATTATTTTGGCCCAAGACATTATATTGGTATCACAATTAGTAATATTTCTAGCCTACGTATTCAAAGTTCAACATGTTTTAGTGACATGTACTATAGTGATAGAATAAATGGATATCACTTGAGGAAGATCAAGAAATAAGAGTGTAGAGACTCAATTGTCTCTTATAAAACATGTTACAAAAGATAATAATATGGAAAAAAGTGAGAGAACAAATATAAATGACAACCAAATGGTTGGGTTTAATAATATTTAATTTGATGATTGACATGATGTCATGGATGCTTCATAAGATGGATGATAATATGAATATTCCTAGACATATGACAAGTGAAGCAAGTGCTTCTAAGGGTAATAATTTGGATGCCACTAAATTAGGAAGTGGTGGTTCCAAAACTTGAGCCTTAGAACTCACTATTTAATGATATGAGAGTTTATCATCTAGAATCTAAAGTTCTTCCTAAGGAGTTATGAAGTGAAATATCATAACATGAATAAGTATTTGAATAGTTATAAATTTGAGCCCAAGACATAAGTCTTTTAAAGAGATGTACAATAAGGTTTGGAAAAGTTAACACTCTCTCCCACGTCACTCACTAATTATATTAACATGAAGGAGTTTCAAAATGGTTAGAGGTCTAAGCCTAGGCCGCAATTATTTTAAAGAGATGTCCAGCAAGTTTTGTGTAACATGCCCCTTGCTCAACTCAGTAATTTCTACTACGTTTTACCACAAGTGAATTTAATCTGAATTCCAAACACATAGTGATAAAAAAATTCTTTTAAAAACAAGATAATATGCATATATGATGGCAATAAAATATCTTTCTCATTTCATTCAATGATATGTACAATATTTCCAAAGAAATTATTTCATAATCTAGATTCAAAATATATTTTCCAATTTCAAAGAAATAGATACAAATAACATACATAGCTCATCTGAGCTTCAA
Source organism: Sequoiadendron giganteum (assembly GCA_007115665.2). Taxonomy (NCBI): domain Eukaryota; kingdom Viridiplantae; phylum Streptophyta; class Pinopsida; order Cupressales; family Cupressaceae; genus Sequoiadendron; species Sequoiadendron giganteum. Next base: position 463,575,593 of record CM021102.1, read on the forward strand.
TAGCACTAGAAATACAAATGATCCAAGAAATCCCCTTCCAAATCTTGGCTCGCCGAATGAGAGAAGAAGCATCACTCAAGCACTTTTCCCCATCCACGGACTAACTACAGTCCCCTGCACATCTACCACATATGGTAAGATGGCCCTACCCTTCGACGAAGATATTTGGTCTGGAAACCACAAAATACTAGCCAATCTTGAGTTGGTGTTGTGCCCTACATAACTAGAACTTTACCATACAAATTATCTATATTCTACGTGTATGACAATCTCGGACTAGCATGCTCTAAGGTAACACAATGAACTGACAGTGTAACCAGTGGTGAATTACACCACTTTGGCCAAAGTATTCATCACTCAGTACTTCGAGTGGAGTCACACGTTCACCTACCATTCTAGCTCAATTTGTTAAGACCATTCATATTTTATGCATAGACAATTCCCTCCATTGGATAATCTTTAATCCCAAGAACAACCTATATATACTAAGCTCACTATGACTCTTCTAATAGGTTTAACATGTGTTTTCATATCCTACCAATTAAAATCTAGCTTTAGCTATATAGAATCCACTCTATTGAAGTATTCAATACTATATATAATTACACCCACTCCTTAATATGAAGTACGTACAAACACACAAGTAATAGAGAATACAAACTATAAACAAGTGACTTCAATTTCATGAAGGTTGAAAAATATCTTCCCTAAAAACATAATACATTTTCCATACACAAAAACATGCAAATCACATAATCATTCTAAATTCAATCAAGCATAAAAGAGTAAGAAACCACATGGTTGTAAGTATAAAGATCCAATTTGATCTATTTGGTTTCCAATCCTAGCCTCCCCAAATCAACTTACAACTTGGAAACAATTCACTTCCACTCTTCCTTAAATACTCTCACAACATCTCTCAATAAATCTCTTCTAAAACTACTCTCTTAACTCTCTCACAAAACTCAAAAAAATAGAGTATCTCACTTAAAATAACAACATAATTCATATATGCATCCCTTTGAGGTAAAGGATGCCTCTATTTATACACAAAAATCAGCATCTATAGGCTAGAAACAAGGTAAATGAATTAAAACTTCTCAACTCATATGATTCGACTCGGCATGGTAAATAAAAGGTGGAAAATTTCAAACTTAAGACTCAAAAAAATAGCACAGCATGTCGCTCCTTTCATGGACAACAAGAACACTAATCAAAAATGCAAGGTAAATAATCAATCGGGTTGACTCTATTCATGTCAGCTTCTACTTAACATATTCTCTATTTCAACTTGGTTTCCATCACTAGCCAAAGCTAATAAAACAAACTTCTAAAGAAATGCAATTATTCATAATTGGTGCCACATAAACTTCTTATCTGTTGTTTGGTGTTTACAAATTAAAGAACAAGTCAAAGCTTTTAAATGTGTTTCAAATTGCCTTCAATACTCTTGACTATCTCTTATAACTTTTCCCACACGCCTTCTATTATGTTGCATTCCATTTGCAAAGCATGATAATTCATGATAAATGTTTATAGCATTGCCTTTAGTGCGCACTCTTTATTGTTGTGCCTAACACTATATAAGGTGTGTGCTATATACCATAGTCTTTATAATATGATATTTGACATTTAAAACATCAATTCTTAATATATATTCAGCACTTAATCAACATTATAATTTATCAACAATAATATATATATGTATGGTATATATATTCTAATATATATATAGCTTAACATGTTATTATATATATATATGTATATATGTGTATATATATATCAACTCATATGATTATAAATATATCATTTGATATTCGAATGCATAAAATTATATCCATTTCCTATCCAAATTAATATTGCACATATATATATATATATACATACATACATATGTATATTTATATATTTATATCTATATATATTAATATACTTGTATGGACGTTGCCTTCACGTCAATACATACACATATATCAATATATATATATACACATATACATATATATTCACCGTATACATATATATATATAACACTAGCTTAAAACATACATAATAGCAATAACATCGACTGACATATATACACTAAATATATATACATATATACATGTCACTTTGTCCATTCGATGTTCCCATGCATATGGGTAATCCATCCATAAGCATGTGTAGATATGTCTATCTTCGTATACTTATGTACATCTTTACTCATGCGTATGAGTTCATCGTATTCATGTGTATATCTATGTATATATACATCCTATGTATATATCTTGTCGATTGTACTCTTAAAGAAATAATCATAAATACAAAGAAACTCAAACACTTAATTCAAGCATGATCTTACGATCAAACAAAACCTCTTCTAAACAACCAATCCAAGGTATCTTACTTTTTCCCGTATCTATTAACCAATCTAAAAGTGAATTTGTGGAAGCTCAGTTAGACTCATTAAGGGTTACCAGACCAAAACTCTTCTCCTGAGTGATACTTCCCCTCCCTTCTTAAGGCATGAACCTGTACCTGCAACCAAATTGGTAGATTTGTAAAGGTAGTCAATTTATCATAAAACAAACATTTGCAATATATTCTATAGTCAAAATTAAGACATATATTACATCAATTTGAATCAACCATTTATTCATTATATTTCCAATGATTCTTACAAACAAAGTACAATCACAATTATTTCCATCAAAGTTACACACGCACATATGCAAGTATTTCATCTAGCTAGGTAAAAGTAACCAAGTAAATACACAACGGGATGTAACATATCCCCCCCTTGCGAATCATCATCCTCAATGATAGTACATAGCAAACATAAATATAAAGCATAAAACACATCACATAAATATTATTTTCAAAATCTCTCAAAAGTATGTAAAACATATGGAAACTTTTGCTCTATTTTAGCATAGTCTTTCCAAGTAGTTGAATCTTTTGTGTACTAGTCCCACTAGACTTTGCACTACAAAACCTCTATGTTACATAAGTGAAGCTTACGCGTTCCAAGCACCTTAATAGGTTCAATTATTACTACTCCTGGGTCTTGTACCTGTAAAGCATTCTAATCAATGACATGATTATCACCTGGTATATACTTATTTAGGTATGAGACATGAAAGACATTATGCATTCGAGCAAGAGATGGTGGCAACAATTTAGTAAGCAACAGGGTTTACTTCCTCTAGAACCTCAAATGGTCCTATGTATTGTGGAGCTAGTTTAGATAATTTTCCAAACTTGATGGAACTCTTTTGAGGTTTTACTCTCAACAACACCTTTTCCCCTACTTCAAATCTTCTAGGTACTCTCTTAGAATCTCAAAGCTTTTTTCTTATCATTGACTTTAGCTAGTCTTTGCTTAATAATTTCTACTTTCTCTTCCATTTCTAAAAACATATCTGGTCCAAGACTTATCCTATCCTCAAGATTATCCTAGCTTATAAGAGTTCAACATTTTCGACCATACAATTCTTCAAAGGAGCTATCTTAATCATAGAATGATAGGAATTGTTATATGTGAACTCCACTAAAGGAAAGTAATCTTCCTACTTGTATTTTTTATTCATACAATACATTCTTAGCAGGTCTTCTAATACTTGATTCACCCTTTTATTTTTCCCATTTGTCTCTGAATGATATGCATAACTTGTATTCAATTGAGTTCCAAGTGAGGAGAACAAGTTTTGCCAAAACCTAGATGTCACACAAGCATCCTTGTCTAAGATAATCTTTTCAATTATCCCATGTAATCTAAACACCTCTTGTACAAATTTCTAAGCTATGATAGGAGCTCCATCCATTAAATTTCCAGGAATAAAATGTGCTACTTTGGTGATTTTGTCCACTACCACCAAAATGGCACTGTGCTTATTCCTTGACATAGGAAGACCTTGCAAAAATTCCATACTAATGGCTTGCCACTTCCTCTCAGGAACATCATGTGGATACAAAAGACATGTTGGGTGATGATGTTCAATTTTCATCCTTTGACACTCTAAGCATCTTGCTACAAATCTAGCATTGTCTCCTTTCATCCCTTTCTATAAATATAATGGCTTCACATCAGAAAAACATCTTAGTCATACCTGGATGTCCATAATATGGTGCTTCATGCACTTCTTTCCATGCTAGATTTCTCAACTCTTCAAAATTAGGCACATAAATTATTCCTTTAAACCTTAACAATCCACTAGGTTCAAAATGAAATCCTTTGTACCTTGCATCTTACGGATTATCCATGAGTGATTTCTTAACTTGCTCATAATACTCGTCACCCTTAGATTTTTGCAATACTCTTCCCTTAAAGTCAATTTGAATGGATATCATTGAGGTGATATGCCTTCTACAACTTAGGGCATCGACAACCCGATTTTCTTTTCCCTTGATGTAATTGATATTGAAGTCATAATCAAATATCAACTCTCACCATCTCCATTGTCGTGCATTTAGATTGGGTTGCATAAATAAATACTTAAGACCATGATGATCAATCTTTAGTTTAAATGGCTTCCCAATCAAATAATGTCTCCACATCTACAATGCATGAACAATTGCTACTAACTCTAAATCATGCAATGAGTAATTTTTCTCATAGGGATTCAACTTTCTTGATTCATAATCTATGACTTGCCCTTCTTGCATCAGTACTCCACCTATTCCTTCTCATGACACACTTGTGATGACAGTGAAGTCACCCTTCAGAACCAATAACTTCAATATCGAAGTCGTAGTCAACTTCTCCTTGAGATGATCAAACACCGCTTGACTTTTTTTGGTCCATTCAAACTTCTTTCCTTTCCTTTCTAATGAAGTAATAGGAAAATCTATCTTGGAAAAGTTTGCAACAAACTTCTAATAATAGCCAGCCAGACCCATGAAACTTCTAACCTTAGGTACATTCTTAGGTACTAGCCATTCTAGTATTGCTTTTATTTTAGCTGAGTCCACTAAATTCCCTCAACCGAAATTACATGACTGAAATACTACACCTTCTTCTAAAAGAAAGTACACTTAGAGAGTTTTCCATATAACTTATGTTCTCTTAACTGCTGGAAAACTATCTCTAGATGTTTGCAATGCTCCTCTTCATTCTTGGAATAAATTAATATATCATCTAAGAATACTAAAACAAACCTATCCGAACAATCCCTAAAAATATTGTTCATTAGGTTCATAAATGTCATAGGTGCATTAGTAAATATGAAAGGTAAGACTGTAAACTCATAATGCTTGTATTTTGTTCCAAAGGCGATCTTGAATATGTCTTCATCTTTGATTCTCAGTTGATGGTATCCTGATCGCAAATCAATCTTTAAAATCACAACCACTCCTCACATCTAATCGAAAAGATCATCAATACGTGGCAAAGGATATTTATTCTTTATCATAGCTTTGTTAAGCATCTGATCATCAATACACAAGTGCAATGTTCCATCCTTCTTCATTAAGATCACTAGCGCTCCTCAGGGTGAAATACTGGGTCTTATCAATCCCCTAGATAATAACTCCTCCAACTATGCCTTGAGTTCCATTAGTTATGTAGTAGTCATTCTATAGGGAACTTTGGATATAGGTTCAAATCCTGGTACAATGTCAATAGAGAAATCAAATACCCTCTTGGGAGGTAATCTAGGTAACTCATCTGGAAATACGTCCACAAATTAATGTAAAATGAAATATTTCTCCATATTTGTTTCTCTAGATTTCACCATTTCTCCTTCTTCAATCTCTAGAGAATCTATGGTTCACAATCCATGACATTATCTTGAGGAGTGACTTCCTTGAGTTCTTCTATTTTGACTACAAATATTTGGAAACCTTTCTTTTTCACTCTAAGCATTTGCATGGTAGAAATCTATCGCAACTTAATCTCGCTCGGTGTTCCTTGCAATGTCACCCAATTTCCTAGATCATCAAGACACTCTACTACCTTGGAATGACAATCTACTTTAGCTCTATGTTTCCATAGTCAATCCATTCCTATAATGACATCATAAGAATCTAGGGATGCTATGTACAAGTTTACTTCGGTTGAGAAACTAGGAATTTCTACCTTGGATTTGAACAAGCATTGCTTCACCGTTGCTCTTGTCTAGTTTGCATACTCAACAACCTAAGATTTTTCCATAAATCCAACTTTTCTAGATATTTAATTAGCTACTCTAAGCGAAACAAAATTTTCTATTGCTCCAGTATCAATAAGTACAGATATAGGTATACCAAACAAAATACTTGAATTTTCCACTAGTGTGACCTGATATTCAGCTTGTTGATTGTCCAAGGCTACATTGATCTTCTGTTGGAATGCAATTCATTGTGGAGGAAGATAATTTATGTTCGCTTGTGTTCTTGAAAGTTTTTTGGGACATTGAGCAACATAATGATCCCCTCCATAATTAAAGCATCCTTCTACTGGTCCCTTCCTTCTTGCAAACTTGTCAGATTTACTGACATTCCCTCCAGTATTGTTAAAATTGTTGTTGGTTTTTCCTCAGCGATCTCTTTTTGGTTCATTATAGTTGCTATGAGATCCCTTATTTCCTTGCCTTTGAGATTCTTAGGCTCTAGTAGACTTCTTTAGAACTTGATTATTTGAGACCCACTGAACTTCTTTTGGTTCCTATTATCCCGGTGGATTGAAATGGCTTTGAGCTTCTGCTCTTGCTTAACTGCCTTGTCATATGCTAGATCCATAGTAGTTGATCAATGTACATCCACTTCACCACCAATTGAGCTATTCAACCCCATGACGAACTTTCTAATTTTAAATCGTTCATCCTTCTAGTACATTGGCATGTACTTCAGAAGATGAGTGAAATTTTCCTATTATTCATTCACCAACATATCACCTTGCCTTAAATTTTGGAAATCAGTCAACTTTTCATCATAAAAGAGTTGGGGTAGCCATATTTTTTGAAATATTTCAACAAACTCATCCCAAGTTAAATTTATGGAACTAAGACCAAGTTCCATCTTTTTGTTCATCGACCAGTCAAAAGCTTCTCCTGCTAATTGGAAAGCACCCCAAACAGCTTTGGTGACATCAAAATAGTTTTTGATCTCAAAATATTTTTCTATTTGAATTAACCAAGCCTTAGCTTCATCTTTGCTGGTACTTCCCTCATATTTTGGTGGGGTAAATTTTCTCATATCCCTAGACAACTCAATTGCCACATGTTTTCTTTTGCTACTTTCAAATTTAGACAGAGAATCTTCTTCCCTATGTTGAATTGATTGATTAAGGTCATGAGAGTTCTCTCCTTCATCCTTGTTAGGTATTTCCTCCTCTTCACCTATTAGAATTTCCTACTCTTCTTTTTCTTTCCCTTTTACTTCTTATTCAAGATTTTCTATCCTTGACCTAGTTTCATCTATGATGGCCAAGATGTGATCCAACCTAGTTTCAGTATTATATGGACCCTGTCCAACTTCCTAAATTTCTCTAGGATTAGTCCTTGTTCTCACCATCCTTTCAATAAAAATTTATACTTGAAGGTTCATCTATATTAGATCCTATCATGGTTCACTTAATATATTGAAAACTTTTCAAAAGAGCAAACATTCACACACAAGAAATTCTATTTTGCTCACAATTTTTGTTATAGAAAATAACTTTTCTTGTATTCGTAAGGATCTCAATTTCCTTTCATTTACATTGAATGACAGTTCAAGTAGTCAAGAGGAGAGTATCCATTGGATTCACTCTTAGATACATAGCTTAATGAGGTATACCCCTCGTATTTTTGTTAATCTCTAATTTGATCTTCTCTATCCCAAAAAGGATAGTATCCCTTGGATTTATCTTCCAATATATAATTTTGATGTACATATCCCTCTGACTCACCACTAGAGGCTATAACAATTATTTCAAGCATGAGTAAAAAATGAGGGTCTCTGAACAACATATCTGGACTAACGCTAAATTATGAGGGCATATCTCTAGAAAGTGATAGTGATTTCAATTTTTCAGAGAGACAGGAGGTAGATAGTTGAAGTTGGCTTCAGTTCTCATCCTTCTCTTCTCTTGGCTAATTCACAATAGAGTGTGATTGATTGTCTTAGTATCACTTAGCCAGATTTTATTACCATATTTAGTTCCCTCAATGGTACGAACAAGGGCTTTCTTTTCCTTATTGGCCCTTAGGTAACGCTCATTCTTGATTACTAATTTTCTTGTAGTTAACCTAAGATGCACCATCCTAGCACAAGAATTTTACAAACATTAGATTCACATAATGTTGGAAAGGAAAACGTAGTAAGCACATAGGTTCCAGAGCTGAACCCGGTAGCTCTGATACCACTTGTAACATGCCCCTTGCTCAACTCAGTAATTTCTCCTATGTTTTACCACAAGTGAATTTAATCTAAATGTCAAACACATAGTGATAAAAAAATTCTTTTCAAAACAAGATAATATGAAAATATGATGGCAATTAAATATCTTTCTCATTTCATTCAATGATATGTACAATATTTCCAAAGAAACAATTTCATGATCTAGATACAAAACACATTTTCCATCTTTCAATGAAATAGATACAAGTTACATACATAGCTCATCTGAGCTTCAATAGTACTAGAAATATAAATGATCCAAGAAATCCCCTTCCAAATCTTGGCTTGTCGACTGAGAGGAGAAACATCACGCAAGTGCTTTTCCATCATCCATAGACTAACTATGGTCCCCCACACATCTACCACATATGGTAAGATGTCCCTACCCTTCAATGAAGAGCTTTGGTCTGGAAACCACAAAATACTAGCCAATCCTGAGTTGGTGTTGTGCCCTACATAGCTAGAACTTTACCATACAAATTATCTATATTCTATGTGTATGAAAATCTTGGACTAGAATGCTCTAAGGTAACACAATGAACTGACATTGTAACCAATGGTGAATTACACCACTTTGGCCAAAGTATTCATCACCCAATAGGCCAAAGTATTCATCACCCAATACTTCAAGTGGATCTCACACGTTCACCTACCATTCTAGCTGAATTTTTTAAGACCATTCATATTCTATGCATAGGAAAATTCCTCCATTAAATAATCTTTAATCCCAAGAACAATCTATATATACTAAGTTCACTATGACTCTTCTAATAGGTTTAACATGTGTTTCCATAACCTACCAATTAAAGTCTAGCTTTAGCTATATAGATTCCACTCTATTGAAGTATTCAATACTATATATAATTACACCCACTCCTTAATATGGAGTATGTGCAAACACACAAGTAATAGAGAATCTAAACTATAAACAACAAGTGACTTCAATTTCATGGAGGTTGAAAACATTATCTCTCTAAAAACATAATATGTTTTTCATACACAAAAACATGTAAATCACATAATCATTCTAAATTTAGCCAAGCATTAAAAAGTAAGAAACTGCATGCCCGTACGTATAAAGATCCAATTTGATCTAGCTCGTTTCCAATCCTAGCCTCCCCAAATCAGCTTACATCTTGGCAATAATTCACTTACACTCTTCCCCAAAATACTCTCACAATATCTCTCAATAAATCTCTTGTAAAACCACTCTCTTAACTCTCTCACAAAACTCAAAAAATAGAGTATCTCACATAAAATAACAATAGAATGCAAATATGCATCCCTTTGAGGTAAAGGATGCCTCTATTTATACACAAAAATCAACATCTACAGGCTAGAAATAAGGTAATGATTGACACTTCTCATCTCATTTGATTTGACATAGCATGGCGCTTGCATCGAACGCGAAGGCATTTGCAGCTTACGCGACATCATTTGCATTGCAACGCATCTGTTTAACCCCCGCAAACCCTCATAAATGCATCAAATTTAAAAATTGACAAGTTGGATAGGGTACTTACCAGTGCCTCTGCGCCCTTGAGTCGTTGGAAGGTCCGCATGCGGTATCCACAGTGGTCTGTCATTGGAATCACCATTGTCTCTTCGAGCTCTGATCACTCAAAATTCTATATAACAAATGAGCAAATGACACTTGTTTTTGCCTTTACAACCTATTTATAGGCCGAAAAGTAGGGTTTTGACCTAATAGGTTTGTATTGGAGGCTCATTTGACCATCTTTCACTGGCATTTTGGCTAGCTTAGCGTCCTGGACTGTCGAATCTGATCACGTCATTGTCCCTCTAGCCATTAATTGAATTAATCGGGACACTTTCCAAATTTTTCTGACCCTGGGTCAAAATTTGAAAATTTTCCTAAGGGGGCATAGGCACTCTGTATCTTCGCTGGGGCATATTTTGGACTTGTTTTCTTTGCCACAATGCGACAAGCTGCATTATGACAAAGAGGGGAAAATGTAGACACATAAAAATGACGAAAGTCTGCAAGCACTATTTTACCACCTTTCGTCTTAACATAATTATGAAATTTTAATTATGTTTCTAACCCACCTTCAACTATTAATTAAATAATTCATAATTATTTAATTAATTCATAGTTATTCATTCTTCATGATTATTAAATAAATAAATCTTATTTATTTATTTAATGTGTCACTAATTATCAAAGTCTTCTCATAATTAAATAAAATCCTCAATTTATTTAATTAATCTTTATCATTAATGTCCTCCTTATTATTAAATAAGTATATTTTAATATATTGATTTAATATGTCACTAATTCCTAAATCCTCTCTTAATTAAATAGATTCATTAATTTATTTAATTAATTAACTACCTCTTCTAAAAGGAGCCGGCTAACTGCTAGACAAAATTCACCTATGTACATCGAAAAATGCATGAAAAACATACACATGAACATGTATGGATACATACATAACATGACGAGACGTCGTAGTGCGGGGCCCGCCAAACGCCTGAAACTGGTGGAGGGGATGAAACGTCCGATCTACGGTCAGGCAAGAGTTAACGGTGCCGTTAGGTGCGTTTTCCCACCCGTTGTCGGGCGCAGAAAGCAAGCGGGTTAGCTTCATCGGCAAGTTTCTTGTGTGGTGTGGGAAAAGTGGAAGGGAATGACGTGGGCCTTTTCTATTTGGAGAAAGCAAGGCGAAAATACTATTTGTTTCCTATTTCCTGTCTGCACATTGAAAAGGAAAGCTGAAGGTCTGAGAGCATGTGCACGAATTCGAGGAGAATACCGACCAAATTAGCTGAAGTGTGGAGTGCACGTGGAGGATTTGGAGGAGAATACACACGAAAGCGAGGTGAGGGGTAATTTTGTTGCAAGCAGAGCGTTTTACAAGTTCTTTGTGTTTGAAATTTGAGAAACAAAATATGGAGTATTTCAGGAATGTCTTCGAACTCACACATTCCATTGTTGTGTTTCAATTTCGCACCATTGAAAAAAGAAACTGCAAATAATAATTCTGAATGGGAAACGCAGTACTGGGTTTCAATAAAAAAATTGTCCAAAATTATTCTCAATGGGAAAAACAATGTTGGGTTTCATTTTTTTGAATCTCCTTGTTTTAATGTAGAGGGTTTTACAAGTTCTTTGTCTTTGAAATTTGGGAAACAGAAAGGGGAGTATTTTGGTTGCTCGAATGTCTTCAAAATCACACATTCAATTGTTGTGTTTCAATTTCGCACCATTGAAAAAAGAAACTGCAAATAATAGAGGGTTTTACAAGTTCTTTGTCTTTGAAATTTAGGAAATAGAATGTGGAGTATTTTAGTTGTTCGAATGTCTTCAAAATCACACATTCCATTGTTGTGTTTCAATTTCGCACCATTGAAAAAAGAAACTACAAAAAATAATTATAAATGGGAAACGCAGTGCTGAGTCTCAATAAAAAAACTGTCCAAAAATATTCTCAATGGGAAACACAGTGCTGGGTTTCATTTTTTTGAATCTCCTTGTTTTAATGTAGAGGGTTTTACAAGTTCTTTATCTTTGAAATTTGGGAAACAAAATATGGAGTATTTCGGTTGCTCGAATATCTTCAAAATCACACATTCCATTGTTGTGTTTCAATTTCGCACCATTGAAAAAAGAAACTGCAAATAATAATTCTGAATGGGAAACACAGTGTTGGGTCTCAATAAAAAAACTATCCAAAATTATTCTCAATAGGAAACATAGTGCTGGGTTTCATTTTTTTGAATCTCCTTATTTTAATGTAGAGGGTTTTACAAGTTCTTTGTCTTTGAAATTTGGGAAACATAATGGGGAGTATTTCGGTTGCTCGAATGTCTTCAAAATCACACATTCTATTGTTGTGTTTCAATTTTGCACTATTGAAAAAAGAAACTGCAAATAATAATTCTGAATGGGAAACGCAGTGCTGAGTTTCAATAAAAAAACTATCCAAAATTATTCTCAATGGGAAAAATAGTGTTGGGTTTCATTTTTTTGAATCTCCTTGTTTTAATGTAAAGGGTTTTACAAGTTCTTTGTCTTTGAAATTTGGGAAACAAAATGTGGAGTATTTTGGTTGCTCAAATATCTTCAAAATCTCACATTTCATTGTTGTGTTTCAATTTCGCACCATTGAAAAAAGAAACTGCAAAAAATAATTCTAAATGGAAAACGCAGTGCTGAGTCTCAATAAAAAAAATTTCCAAAAATATTCTCAATGGGAAACACAGTGCTGGGTTTCATTTTTTTGAATCTCCTTGTTTTAATGTAGAGGGTTTTACAAGTTCTTTGTCTTTGAAATTTGGGAAACAGAATGGGGAGTATTTCGGTTGCTGGAATGTCTTCAAAATCACACATTCCATTGTTGTGTTTCAATTTCACAACATTGAAAAAAGAAACTACAAATAATAATTCTGAATGGGAAACGCAGTGCTGAGTTTCAATAAAAAAACTGTCCAAAATTATTCTCAATGGGAAAAATAGTGTTGGGTTTCATTTTTTTGAATCTCCTTGATTTAATGTTAAGGGTTTTACAAGTTCTTTATCTTTGAAATTTGGGAAACAAAATGTGGAGTATTTCGGTTGCTCGAATATCTTCAAAATCACACATTCCATTGTTGTGTTTCAATTTCGCACCATTGAAAAAAGAAAAAACTGCAAAAAATAATTCTGAATGGGAAACGCAGTGTTGAGTCTCAATAAAAAAACTGTCCAAAAATATTCTCAATGGGAAACACAGTGCTAGTTTTCATTTTTTTGAATCTCCTTGTTTTATTGTAGAGGGTTTTACAAGTTCTTTGTCTTTGAAATTTGGGAAACAAAATGGGGAGTATTTCGGTTGCTTGAATGTCTTCAAAATCACACATTCCATTGTTGTGTTTCAATTTTGCACCATTGAAAAAATAAACTGCAAATAATAATTTTGAATGGGAAACACAGTGCTAGGTCTCAATAAAAAAACTGTCCAAAATTATTCTCAATGGAAAACATAGTGTTGGGTTTCATTTTTTTGAATCTCCTTGTTTTAATGTAGAGGGTTTTACAAGTTCTTTGTCCTTGAAATTTGGGAAACATAATGTGGAGTATTTTGGTTGCTCGAATGTCTTCAAAATCACACATTCCATTGTTGTGTTTCAATTTCGCACCATTGAAAAAATAAAACTGTAAATAATAATTTTGAATGGGAAACGCAGTGCTGAGTTTCAATAAAAAAACTGTCCAAAATTATTCTCAATGGAAAAAACAGTGTTGGGTTTCATTTTTTTGAATCTCCTTGTTTTAATGTAAAGGGTTTTACAAGTTCTTTGTCTTTGAAATTTGGGAAACAAAATGGGGAGTATTTCGGTTGCTCGAATATCTTCAAAATCTCACATTCCATTGTTGTGTTTCAATTTCGCACCGTTGAAAAAAGAAACTGCAAATAATAATTCTAAATGGGAAATGCAGTGCTGAGTTTCAATAAAAAAACTGTCCAAAATTATTCTCAACGGGAAAAATAGTGTTGGGTTTCATTTTTTTGAATCTCCTTGTTTTAATGTAAATGGTTTTACAAGTTCTTTGTCTTTGAAATTTGGGAAACAGAATGTGGAGTATTTCAGTTGCTCGAATGTCTTCAAAATCTCACATTCCATTATTGTGTTTCAATTTCACACCGTTGAAAAAAGAAATTGCAAATAATAATTTTGAATGGGAAATGCAGTGCTGGGTCTCAATAAAAAAACTATCCAAAATTATTCTCAATGGGAAACACAGTGTTGGGTTTCATTTTTTTGAATCTCCTTGTTTTAATGTAGACGGTTTTACAAGTTCTTTGTCTTTCAAATTTGGGAAACAGAATGGGGAGTATTTTGGTTGTTCGAATGTCTTCAAAATCACACATTCCATTGTTGTGTTTCAATTTCACACCATTGAAAAAAGAAAAACTACAAATAATAATTCTGAATGGGAAATGCAGTGCTGGGTTTCAATAAAAAAATTGTCCAAAATTATTCTCAATGGGAAACACAGTGCTGGGGTTCATTTTTTTGAATCTCCTTGTTTTAATGTATAGGGTTTTACAAGTTCTTTGTCTTTGAAATTTGGGAAAAAAAATGTGGAGTATTTCGGTTGCTCGAATGTCTTCAAAATCTCACATTCCATTGTTGTGTCTCAATTTCGCACCGTTGAAAAAAGAAACTGCAAATAATAATTCTGAATGGGAAATGCAGTGCTCGATCTCAATAAAAATACTGTCCAAAATTATTCTCAATGGGAAACACAGTGCTGGGTTTCATTTTTTTGAATCTCCTTGTTTTAATGTAGAGGGTCTTACAAATTCCTTGTCTTTGAAATTTGGGAAACAAAATGGGGAGTATTTCGGTTGCTCGAATGTCTTAAAAATCACACATTCCATTGTGGGTGAGAGCAATGCAAGCACATTTTATCTTTGTTTAATGAATTATTTTTTCCTTCTTCACACAATCCACACTAATTTTAAGTATTCGTCCAATATTTTGATTTCCTAGGATGGGGAGAGGTTTGAAATGGAAGAAGCTAGACGAATTGGAGGTGCAAGATGTACAAAATGGAGGCTCTCCTTTTTTGTCTTCCGATGTGGAATGGGCTACTATTTTCGTCAACAAGGATAAGGTCCCTGACCTTGTTGTAGCAATTCCTCTTAGAAGACTTGATCAATTCATTCACGGTGAAACGTACGTTGAAGGTGTAGAAACAAAATTTTTGGACAAGAAAATAAGAGAGCCTACCACCTCCTGTGCCATCTACGAGAAAACTTATAGCAAAACAATTTTGTATAAGAGGTTTGTATATATCGACATTCGTTTCTATGGCCGAATGATATTTTACTCTCTTGATTTAACATGATGAGATGATGCCTTTCTTGCAGCTACTGGTGTCAATACGGTCCTAAAGACAATAAAAACCAGCCTCCACTAGAGAAGAAACCACATAAGACGTTCATACAAAAGCAAGGTTGTCAATACCACTTCATGGTAAAGTTTATGGAAGGCAAACCCGATGTTGCCTATATTATCTACAAAGAAATGTTCCATGTAGATAAAAACGGTGAATTTTGCCATGGCATTCATGACGCAAGTGGAGAGAAGCGTTCTATGTTTTTCGCTAATCTATCCATGGAGTGCAAAAGCTATATTGAAATCCTTTTGCTCATGGATGTCAGTGTCAATGCAATAATGGATAGACATGTCAGTGATCCTCTGTTATGTGGCATGATGTCCAAGAGGGATCAATTCCTTACAACAAAGGATGTAATGAATGCATGGCGAAAGGTGCGTTGTACTCACGCACAAAAACACAAAGTTGATTCCACAAGTATCTTACTGTGGAGTGGAGAAGACTTTGAAAACTTCTTCTACTTTCAACGGCCCGATGGGAACAATACGCCTTTTGTTATCGGGGTTCAAACTCCATGGATGTTGGATAGGATGGTTAGTTGCTCGCACAATTCAGTCATCTCGATGGATTCCACGTTTGCAACTAACAAATATGAGGTGAGGCCTTACAAACATTGACAAATAGTTCGTCGTGTTTTCAATGATCTTACTGGCTGTAAACTTCACAATGTTCATGTCGAGTTGTTCTCTCTACAGTACCCATTGTATACTCTCCTCATTTTCGACAAGCAATAGAGTGGTGTGTCGTTTGCGTGGGTAGTATCCTCATGAAACAAGATTGAGGACATCTCTGCGTGGCTACGCGTATTGCTCGAATGTGGAAGAAGAGCCAGACCCAACTAGAGAATCAATTCATTTTTCACCGATGATGCGAGTGCAGAATTCCAAGCCATACAGTATGTGCATCCCTTTCTTCATTTGTGTACCTTTCTCATTTGCTATTCATTTTCAATGCCACTTTCTCATGTAGTCGAGCGGTAAACAATATCGTTGGTATTGTCTATTAGGGTTGTCTTTCAATGCCGTGTGCTTCTATGCCTTTGGCATGTGAAAAGGGCTTGGCTAAAGAATGTATATAAGTATGCAGCCAAGGAAAGGGAAATGGACGTCTTCTGCAGTCTTGGCACGATCATGATGGCAATCGTTGACACCGAAGATTCCGTCACTCAGCTATTGAACTCTTTCTTTGAGGAGTTCAATGATCAGGTCCGATTCTTAGAGTACTTCAAGAAGACTTGGTATGAAGGAGAAGGTCGAATTGGTCAGTTGACAATTTTTGTCACCTCGCATGATTCGCACCATTCAAATTCTTTGATGTCACGTCTAATATGTTGTGGCTTACTTGACTATTGGATGTTTTTGTTCATAGCCATGTGGGAAAAAAATTGCAGACTATTCCCACATGCCAACCAGGATACGAATGCAACCATTGAGTTGTACCATTGCGTACTAAAAACTCGATACTTGTGTGATCGTTTAAAAAAATGCAATAGGAGAATGGACTATTTGTATTACACACTTGTGTATAAAATGGAACCATTCTATAGGCAAAAGGAAAAGTTGCAGCATTATGGTTTTTTGACGAACAAAAATTATTTAAATATGTGATCTAGTGTGGAGCGGGCCAAGGCAATTTCAGACGATGACTGTATTCCCGATGAAACAGATCCTAGACGCTACCGGGTGAAAATTCAAAGTAGGTCAATGCACTACCTTGTTCGAAAATTTGGGGAGCACCTTTTTGTTTGTGACCGCCCTTGGAGTTTGGAGGGGAACACTTGCAAACATGTCGTGAAGGTTGCTCACTTGATTAAAAGATCATCTGCCGCTGAAGGGGTGCTCCATGGTAAGTGAATTTCAATTCGAATTGCGTTACTTTATTGGTGTCAATTGTGTTTTTTTATTTTCTACAGCCTAATACAAATTTCTTTTGGGTCCTCATTTAGACGGGGGAGGTCAACCAATTGATTCAAACATAGATTTCAACGAGACATTGTCAGAGGGGGCCGTAGAAGAAAACAACCCTAATGTTTTGACCCCTATGCAAGCTCCTTCTATGACTCATGTATATGATGAACATGTGGTGACAATGTCTCTTTGGAATGACACTAACGAGCTCTTGAAGAAAGTGATGGGAAATGCAGTGCTGGGTCTCAATAAAAAAATTGTACAAAATTATTCTCAATGGGAAACACAGTGTTGGGTTTCAATTATTTGAATCTCCTTGTTTAAATGTAAAGGGTCATCTCATGGTGGGTTGCTTGCTTCTTAACATGCATGGTCTTGCAACATGGAATGTTACTTGAATTCCTTCAAAATCACACATTCCTTTGTTGTGTTTAAGTTTCAAGTATATAACAAATTGCATGCTTCATAACACATTGCATTTTTCAGCCTCCACATCACAACATACCCTAGCCCTTTCTGGTTTTTAGACCAGTATATCAAGATGTGCACAATCTGTAGTGCATGTCAAAAAATACAATATGTTTTGAAGGCTACCTTTACTTATACGGTATACCCAACCTTTGTCTTGTAATGCAAATATACAAACGTATAGATGGTGTTTTATTTTATCAAATAGCACATCTCTCATTTAACGGGGACAGTAATAACCCTCAACACATAGTGTAATTCATAGTACGGACTTCATTATGTTTCACAACAATTCATGTTGGAAAACCCTACGTGTTAAGAAAGAAGCAACCCAAATAGTGATGTCAAACCCTCTGCAACACTATTGGATAGTACACATCACCTCAATTTGGTCGGTATTCTCCTCGAAGTCGTCCACGTGCACTGAGACCTTCTACTTTCCCTTTCAACGTGCAGACAGGAAACAAAGCAAATAGTATTTTCGCCTTGCTCCAAACAGAAAAGGCCCACGTCATTCCCTTCCACTTTTCCCATGCCACACAAAAGAAACTTGTTGATGAAGCTAACCCGCTCGCTTTTGGAGCCTGACAACGGGTGGGAAAACGCACCTGGAGGCGCCATTAACTCTTGCCTGACCGTAGCTCGGACGTTTCATCCCGTCTGCCGATTTCGTCACTTTTTGTTTCCATGTATGTTGTTATTCTAATAGCTCTTTTACAATTTGTCTATAATATTTAGGGCCAAGTAATGGGAGTAGGCCAAATTATCAATTAAGTTATTCCTACCCATTGGCTTTACAAGTTCTATTTAATACAGTGCATAGAACTATTTGGAGTAGTCGCTTGTTATATGTGCACATCTTTTTGCAGTGTGGTGGTCAGATCAAAACATACTCAAAAAGAGCAGAAATAGAATATAGAAATAGCATTCTACAAATTTGCCATCATATGTTAAAAAATGAACCATTTATAACTTACTAAATATTGTATACAAATAGCGAAAATGTAAAAAGAACTATTACGAAAAAACTTATGCACCACATATATACTCTTTTGGTGAAAGATTTCAAATTACCTCAAAACACTTTAGAATGACATGAAAATGACAGCTGAATAAAAACCCCAACATTTCACAATTTCAAACAAATCGACACTTCTAAATGCATATTAAATTTTGGAAATTTAACCGTCCACTACACTTGCGATTCAAGCTATGGAAGCCAAAATCACCTGTATTTACTGCAGAAGGTTCACATCTCCTGAAGCATCCTTGTCAATTCACCTGCCCTTGTTTTGTTGAATCTTCTTTTGTGGCCTATATAAACCACCTAGAAGAAAGACAAGTGTTAGCAATAGATTAAATTGGCAAATTAAAGACAATTGGTGCTAGAAATAATTGTATTTCTTCCAAATTTCCCCAATATAAAATTTATATGTTCTGCTTAGTGCAAAATGAAAGCTTGTACAGACAATAAACAAACATATTAAACTATACATTGGGAATTTAATTTCCAATTTAACCTATCGCTAACACTAGTATATATATCAGCAATCATATGTGCCATTTTTCCATTCTGCTAGAACTATGAAGCAATGAACGTTCATTCTATTCTATAAATTCATTTCTTCCAATCAGGAATCAGGAGAAAGCTAACTCGTAAACAAAAAGCACCTATGTATGTAACATGAGATAAAAATGGCATTTCATTTTTGTCATCTAATTCAATCGAATAAATGCTCGCACTATTTGCAGTGTTGGAAAATACAATGTCCCCATATAAGGTGTTAAGAAACAAGCAACCCAAATAGTGTTGTAAAACTCTCTACAATAGAGAGGAGATAGTGTGTTTTCCAACTATGACGTCTCGTCATGTTATGTATGTATCCATGTATTTTTTTCATGCGTTTTTCAATGTACATAGGTGTAATTGTGTGTCTAGGAGTTAGTCGGCTCCTTAACAAACAAGCAACCCAAATAGTATTGTAAAAACCCTCTGTGACAGAGAGGAGACAATGTGTTTTCCAACTGTGCAACTAATGAGAGCAATTGAATTGTTCCAATCAGGAGAAAGCTAACTCATAAACAAAAAGCACCTATTTATGTAACATGAGATTAAAAAGTCATTTCATTTTCCTCATCTGATTCGACCAAATAAGTGCTCACATTATCTGCACAGTTGGAAAACACACTGTCTCGATATAAGGTGTTAAGAAACAAGCAAGCTAACTCATAAACAAAAAGCACCTATTTATGTAAACATGAGATGAAAATGACATTTCATTTTCCTCATCTGAATTGACCAACTAAATGCTCCCATTATCTGCACGGTTGGAAAACACAATGTCTCGATATAAGGTGTTAAGAAAGAAGCAACCGAAATAGTCTTGTAAAACCCTCTGCCTTTTTGCCTTTGTGAAGTCTATGTGCCAAAACGTGATCTTTTCCTTGTAAGAGGTGGTATTCATAGTGTGGAGTTTAAGGTAATCGAGACAGACCCTGGGGAATACTATGTTGTTCCTCTAGATACTGAAATTTTCTATGAATGGGAGCCTGTAAAGCGGAAGGATGAAGATAGATTAGATGAAAGAGGTTATGATGATGTTGGTGGTGTACAGAAACAAATGGCTTGGATACATGAATTGGTAGAACTTCCTCTCAGGCACCCACAACTCTTCAAATCAATTGGTGTGAAACCCCCAAAGGGTATTCTGCTTTATGGGCCACCTGGTTCTGGGAAAACCTTAATTAGTAGGGCAATTGCAAGTGAAACCTGAAATTATGTCAAAGCTGGCCGTAGAAAGCAAAAGCAATCTCTGGAAGGCTTTCAAGAGGCTGAGAAGAATGCACCTTCCATTATATTTATTGATGAAATTGATTCCATAGCTCTCAAAAGGGAAAAAAACCACAGTGAAGTTGGCAGGAGAATTGTTTCTCAACTTCTTACAGTTATGGATGGACTTAAGTCTCCTGCTCATGTTATTGTGATTGTAGCAACTAACCGACCAAATAATATTGACCCATCACTTAGGAGGTTTGGAAATTCAACGTAATGAAAAAGAGCCGAGAATCCTGAGGCAATGGATGAGGATGATAGTAATGAGGTGGCTGAAATAAAAGCTGCTCATTTTGAGGAGTTTATGAAATATTCCCGAAGAACTGTCAGTGATGCTGATATTTGGAAGCATCAAGCCTTTCCACAAACACTACAACAATCTCGAGGCTTTGGTTCTGAGTTTCAATCTCCAGACAGACCTGCTGGTACTCCTACTGGGGCTTCACATGTATTTTCTACAACAGATAATAAAGATGATGATGACTTATACAGTTAGGAAACTTCATACAAAACTGTCATCTTAATGAAGAGACAAATGCGTCTGTTCTAGCAGGGACCTACCGCTGAAAACTAGCCAAAGCTATTAAATTTGGCTCTGCTTTGCATATATGAGTTTAACATTCATATGTTCTAAACTTTATTTAATTTAGCAGCCCTTTAGTAGTGGGCGGACTGAATAATCTTTAGTAACTTGTAAGTTGTTAGACCAAGATCAACTTTATGGCAAATAAAGTTACTGAGCTATGAAAACCTTCATTCAACTGGTAGATAATGCTATGGAAACTTTTATTTTTCTTTATGCTGTTATAAAATATGTTTTACTAAAATAAACTCTGCAACAAAGAAAGCCTTGTTCAGCTCCGGTAGGTATGCTATAGAAACATATTATTCTAAAGCCTTGTTCAACTCCGGTAGGTATGCTATAGAGACTTATTATTCTAAAGCCTTGTTCAACTCTAGTAGGTATCCTATAGAAACTTATTATTCTAAAGCCTTGTTCAACTGGTAGGTGTGCTATTTTTCTTTATCTTCTGAGGAATATTTTTTCACTAAATCATTTTACAACAAAACCTTGTTGAACTTCTGTTTATATGCTATAGAATTCTGCCTTATACTAACCCTGTTAGGATACAGTTTACAATAAAATGTCAATTTATTTTCTTACATTTATTATTATTAACATTACTATGTGTCCACTACACTTGCGATTCAAGCTATGGAAGCCAGAATCACCTATATTTACTGCAGAAGGTTCACATCTCCTGAAGCATCCTTGTCAATTCACCTGCCCTTGTTTTGTTGAATCTTCTTTTGTGGCCTATATAAACCACCTGGAAGAAAGACAAGTGTTAGTGATAGATTAAATTGGCAAATTAAAGACAATTGGTGCTAGAAATAATTGTATTTCTTCCAAATTTCCCCAATATAAAATTTATATGTTCTGCTTAGTGCAAAATGACAGCTTGCACAGACAATAAACGAACATATTAAACTATACATTGGGAATTTAATTTCCAATTTAACCTATCGCTAACACTAGTATATATATCAGCAATCATATGTGCCATTTTGCCATTCTGCTAGAACTGTGAAGCAATGAACGTTCATTCTGTTGGATAAATTCATTTCTTCTAATCAGGAATCAGGAGAAAGCTAACTCATAAACAAAAAGCACCTATGTATGTAACATGAGATAAAAATTATGTTTCATTTTTGTCATCTGATTCGACCGAATAAATGCTTGCACTATTTGCAGTGTTGGAAAATATAATGTCGCCATATAAGGTGTTAAGAAACAAGCAACCCAAACAGTATTGTAAAACCCTCTGCAACAGAAAGGAAACAGTGTGTTTTCCAACTATTATATCTCGTCATGTTATGTATGTATCCATGTATGTTTTTCATGTGTTTTTGGATGTACATTGGTGAATTCTATCTAGGATTTAGGTGGATCCTTAAGAAACAAGCAACCCAAATAGTGTTGTAAAACCCTCTGCAATAGAGAGGAGACAGTGTGTTTTCTAACTATGACATCTCCTCATGTTGTGTATGTATCCATGTATGTTTTTCATGCATTTTTCGATGTACATAAGCGTAATTGTATGTCTAGGAGTTAGCCGACTCCTTAACAAACAAGCAACCCAAATAGTATTGTAAAACCCTCTGTGACAGAGAGGAGACAGTGTGTTTTCCAACTATGACGTCTCCTCATGTTATGTATGTGTTTCAAGATAGAAAGGTGAAAATGTTGTTTTTTAGCAACAAATAGTCGTTCTTGTCTTCGTTGTTCATTGCACAATGGCAAGATGGCACATACATAGAGCGGATATACATACCTGAAGGAGCTCCACATGGCTGCTACTCTTGCCCTCGCTATCCACCAAAATGTCGCCGTCCAAAAATGGTGAAAATGGGACCTCGTCGGCCCTTTTTATTATTTACTAATAATGGTTTTGAATGCCATGTTTTAGGCTTTTTGTCCATGCCGATAAATTATTTTGAAATCCCGCCAGCACTGACACGTTTTCTCGGCAACAGTTGCAGGTATTAGCCCTTTTCTGTTTCGAGAAAGAAAGGTGAAAATACTATTTCTTTCCACTCTGCACATTGAAAGGGAAAGCTGAACGTTTCAATGCACGTGGACAAGTTGGAGGAGAAATCATACCAAATTCAAGTGACACGTACTATCCAATAGTGTTGCAGAGGGTTTTACAACACTATTTGGGCTGCTTCTTTTTTAACACTAATGGTTTTACAACATGAATTGTTGCAAAAAAGAATGAAGTGAAGGCAGGCTTCAAAACACATTGTATTTTCCGACATGCACTACAGAATGTGCACACCTAGATATACTAGTCTAAAAACCAGAAAGGCCCAGGGTATATTGTGATGTCGAGGTTGAAAAATGCAATGTGTTATGAAGCATGCAATTTGTTACATACTTCAAACTTAAATAGAACAATGGAAGGTGTGATCTGGAAGACTTTCATACTATTTTGTAACATTCCATCTTATAAAACCATGGGTGTTAAGAACCAAACAACCCAGCATGAGATGACCCTTTACATCTCAAGTGGATGATTAAAATAACTGAAACCCAGCACTGTGTTTCCCATTTAGAATTCTTTTCTGCATTTTTTATTTTCAAGGCTGCAAAATTTAAACACAACAATGGAATGTGTGATTTGGAAGACATTCAAGTAACACTCCATGTTGAAAACCTGTGGGTGTTAAGAAGCAAGCAACCCACCATGAGACAACCCATTACATTAAAACAAGGAGATTAAAAAAAATGAAACCCAGCACTATGTTTCCCATTGAGAATAATTTTGTACAGTTTTTTTATTGAAACCCAGCACTGCGTTTCCCATTCAGAATTATTTTTTGCAGTTTCTTTTTTCAATGGTGTGAAATTCAAACACAACAATGGAATGCGTGATTTTGAAGACATTCGAGCAACTAAAATACTCCACATTTTATTTCCCAAATTTCAAACACAAAGAACTTGTAAAAGCCTCTGCTTGCAACAAAATTACCCCTCACCTCAATTTCGTGTGTATTCTCCTCCAAATCCTCCACGTGCACTCCACACTTCAGCTAATTTGGTCAGTATTCTCCTCAAATTCATCCACATGCTCTCAGACCTTCAGCTTTCCCTTTCAACATGGGAGTCGGCTAACTGCTAGAAAAAATTCACCTATTTACATCGAAAAATGCATGAAAAACATACACATGAACATGTATGGATACATACATAACATGATGAGACATCGTAGTGTGGGGCCCGCTAAACACCTGAAATCGGCGGAGGGGACGAAACGTCCGATCTATGGTCAGGCAAGAGTTAACGGCGCCGTTAGGTGCATTTTCCCGCCCATTGTCGGGCGCAGAAAGCAAGCGGGTTAGCTTCGTCGGCAAGTTTCTTGTGCGGCGCGGGAAAAGTGGAAGGGAATGACATGGGCCTTTTTTGTTTGGAGAAAGCAAGGCGAAAATACTATTTGTTTTATACGTTTTTTGATGTACATAGGTGAATTTTGTCTAGCAGTTAGCCGGCTCCTTGAAGGTGAAAGCTAACTGCTAGACAAAATTCACCTATGTGTATATGATAGCATATGCGGCCATACCAAATTTAGGTATGGCAACAGTTGCAGGTATTGACCCTTTTCTGTTTCAAGAAAGAAAGGTGAAAATACTATTTCTTTCCACTCTACACATTGAAAGGGAAAGCTGAACGTTTCAGTGCACGTGGACAAGTTGGAGGAGAAATCAGACCAAATTCAGGTGACACGTACTATCCAATAGTGTTGCAGAGGGTTTTACAACACTATTTGGGCTGCTTCTTTCTTAACACCAATGGTTTTACAACATGAATTGTTCCAAAACAGAATGAAGTGAAGGCAGGATTCAAAACACATTGTATTTTTCGACATGCACTACAGAATGTGCACACCTAGATATACTAGTCTAAAAACCAAAAAGACCTAGGGTATATTGTGATGTCGAGGTTGAAAAATGCAATGTGTTATGAAGCATGCAATTTGTTACATACTTCAAACTTAAACAAAACAATGGAAGGTGTGATCTGGAAGACTTTCATACTGTTTTGTAACATTCCATCTTACAAAACCATGGGTGTTAAGAACCAAACAACCCAGCATGAGATGACCCTTTACATCTCAAGTGGATGATTAAAATTTTATTGAGACCCAACACTGTGTTTCCCATTCAGAATTATTATTTGCAGTTTTTTTTTTCAATGGTGCGAAATTGAAACACAACAATGGAATGTGTGATTTTAAAGACATTCAAGCAACCGAAATACTCCCCATTCTATTTCCCAAATTTCAAAGACAAAGAACTTGTAAAACCCTCTACATTAAAACAAGGAGATTCAAAAAAATGAAACCCAACACTATGTTTCCCATTGAGAATAATTTTGGACAGTTTTTTTATCAACCGACTTAAATTTAAACACAACAATGAAATGTGTAATTTGGAAGACATTCAAGAAACTGAAATACTCCACATTGTGTTTCCCAAATTTCAAATTACCCCTCACCTCCATTTCGTCCGTATTCTACTCCAACTCCTCCACGTGCACTCAGACCTTAAGCTTTCCATTTACATTTAAACAAAGAGATTGAAAAAAATAAGAAGTGAGCCACAACCCACTGTGTTTTCCATGATGCTACTGTTATGTGAATAATGTGTAGGGTAGAGATCGAGCAAGAGTGTTTTGCTGAAAGTAAGGGTTGTTCAAAATTATGAAGCTCAGATTCAATACATTTTCCTCTTACTTTGTGCATAACAGTACCTGTTGTCTTCTTATTGTTTTTGCAAAGTCAGGGACAACCCATTGTGTTTTCCATACTGCAACATTTAAGTAATTTTTTTGTTGGCAGCATATGAATAGGTAGTGACCAAGATTGTTTTTCTTAAAGAAAGGGGTCTCATAAGACAAGAAAGGGAAGTTGAAAACATTATTTTGTTACATTCCGGAAAATAAAATAAGAAGTGAGCCACAACCCACTGTGCTTTCCACAATGCTACTGTTATGTGAATTTTGTGTTGGAAACATATGGGCAGATATTGAAAAAGAGTGTTTTGCTCAAAGTAGGTGTTGTTGAAAGAGTACAACGCAAACTTCTAAACATTCATTTCTCACAGCCTGCATAAAATAATAAGTGAGCCACAGCCCACTGTGTTTTCCATGATGCAACTGTTATGTGAATAATGTGTTGGGTGGAGATCAAACAAGAGTGTTTTGCTGAAAGTAAGGGTTGTTAAAAATTATGAAGCTCGGATTCAATACATTGTCCTCTTACTCTGTGCATAACACAAAGCGGATATACATACCGCTCCGCATGGCTGCTACTCTTGCCCTCGCTATCCACCAAAACGTCATCGTCCAAAAATGGCAAAAATGGGACCTTGTCGGCCCTTTTTATTATTTGTTAATAATGGTTTCGTTTGGCCATGTTTTAGGCTTTTTTTCCATCCACGTCGAACGATTATTTTGAAAAAACCGTCGGCGCTGACATGATTTCCCGATGACAGGACAGCAAATGGCACGGGGGATGAGATGTCCGGCCATCATGTCTTTCCTTTCGTCCGGCAACCTTTTCCATCACCGCGAGTCCCACCTCTTCCGTCATGGCTCTTTTCTCCATGTGCTATGGGTGCATAGGCCATGATATACACATAGGTGAATTTTGTCCACAAGTTAAGGAGGGAGCAAGCTAACTCTTGGATAAAATTCAATTATGTATATAACATAGGATATGTCGGATATGCCAGTTTCAGGCGTAAATTCACATATGTATATAACATAGGATATGTCGGTTCCTCTGCAACAGAGAGGAGACAGTGTGTTATCCAACTATGACGTCTTGTCATGTTGTGTAGTATCCATGCATGTTTTTAATGCGTTTTTCAATGTACATAGGTGAATTTTGTCTATGAGTTATGCCGGTTTCAAATTCCTAGACAAAATTCACCTATGCACATTGAAAACCACATGAAAAACATACATAAGAACATACGTGGACACATACATAACATGAGGAGACGTCGTAGTCAAACAGTGGGTTTTACAATAGTCTGAGTTTTAGGAGATGGTGTGTTTCCCAAAACAACAGTGTATAAAATGGCGGCAAAAATGGGATTGGATGTGGGATTTTTGCTATTTTTCCCAATTATGATTTCGAATGCCACATTATGCCCTTTTCTATCCATTCTGAAAAACTATGCGAACAATGGCGACATTGCGGGTTTTACATGATTTTCAAAATATAGCATTTGATTATTGGAGGTGATTCTGCTTTCTACAAACATTATTCAGTAATTTCACTCATATTTGTACAATGGGTTGTCACTTTTTTCATTCGGAAAGGGAAAAATTCGTTAACCAGCAAACGGGGAGGAAACAAAACAAAAATTTGAAAACCCTCAACACAAAAAAAAATGCTTCAAACCGGCATATCCTATGTTATATACATATGTGAATTTTGTCTAGGACTTAGCTTGATCCCATTATATATAACCTAAATGATCCTAAAGCTAAAAAATAATCATAATTATTTAAGCTTTTGAGAAGTGACGGACAACCCGTTGGGTTTTCCATACTGCAACTTTACTTTTTTTTGTGTGCAACTTTTCCTGCAAACAAGGGCAGTTATAAAATATGAAAGTGACCTTCAATACATTGTTTTCTTACAGTGTGCATAACACTAAGTTTCGTCATTGAATAGTATTTGAAAAGTGAAGGACAACCCAGTGTGTTTTCCATCATGCAATATTTTTTGTGCATCTTCTGTTTGAAGCATATTCCAATATTGAAATGGAATGTTTAGTGCATGTGATGGATTCTTATAAAATATGAATGTGAACTTCAATACAGTGTTTTGTAACAGTCTGCATAACAGAAAGTGTTGTCTTTTAACAGTTTGTTACTTGTATAGCGTTTCAATTTCATTTGTTCATTTTCAATTTCTTTTTTTCATTGAAAACAATATATGCTTGATTACTGCAAAATTGTGCAATAAATTTTCAAACTTTAACTGTCCATAACACTTGCAAAAAATTTACAGTTTACAGGAAACCAACAATGCGTGTTGTAAAACGGAAACTGGCTCCTGCAGTGAAGAACGTCATTGACGTGGACACCACACCTAAAAGGTTGTTTAGTAGGGCATCTTCTTCGGGGCGGTCCCATTCACGAAACGTGCAGGTAAGATCTGGTGATTATAAGATGCAATCCAATATACAATTTTAATCTGTCATAAGTGGTTATGAGGTTGATTGGAAAGTGGGAATGTTTTATTCAGGAGGCAGCAACCGCAGTACGGTGGAAGTCCCCTCGGTTTACGAAAACGGTCAACCATAAGGCAGCGATGTGTTCGGTAATTGATTGTGAACTTCCAATTGCCCTTCCCTTCCTATGCATGAATCAGAATGCTTTTTAATTTCAGTTCGAAAATATCATGTCTCTTACAAATATTTTGATTTTCGCATATCGTTCCTTTGATTCAAGAAAATAATCAGGGAGATGATCTCGCTCTTGCCATAGTCCATGACCAGAAGGAAAACCATGTAAAGGGAGACCCTAGGGATGGAGAGGGATCCAATGAAGCACAGGGTGATGTGTTGGGCAGGAAGGTAGATATAATAACCGAATTATTGCATCATTTGGCTGTGTATATATGTTGTGCATTCAATTTGATTGAATATCAAATATATTAAGCGATTTTCTTTTCCAAACTTGTTGTGCAGGTTGCTGCTGAATACAGAAGAGAAATGGTGAATGGCAGATATATATATTATTGTATTGTAGAAGAATGTACCAGAAAGTATTATGATTGGAGATTGTTCAACATGCATAGGTTTCAACATCACCACCTTCCTATTCTTGACGCACCAAAGCATGGCCGAGCTGTGTTGGGGGGGAACCAAAACAACCTGCTCCTCCCCCTGATAAATTGAAAGAGTACCTTCTAAAGAAGGTGGAAAATACAAAGTACCAAATGAATATATGGCAGCATCTGCAACAGAAGCGTGTTATTAGACATTTCTATCAAAATTTTGGGAAACAAAACTTCCTTCAACTTCCCGAAGAAGGAAAGGATGAGGTGAAGAAGCAAATGGCGTTATACAACACTGACGAGATGAAGGAGCAGAGAAGGCAAAGAATATTACGATTGCAGGAGAGAAAGAGACAAGAAGCAATGGTAATGTCGGACTGAACTGTTAAATGTGAACTTTCCTTGCTTAATCTTTTCTATTGTGATGCATAGAACGTTCACTTAACGTTAACTTACATGACATGCCAGGGTGATGGTCGAGAAGCGGTTTCTTCCCACCAGCAAAGTAGCGCTCATTCGCTAGAGGAAGCTATGGCCACGAAAGGCAAAGACAGTGTTGTTCCTCCCACCCCTACATATAAGATTCAGAATAAGCATCCTACACAATTGAAAGTTTCAAGGCACCATCTGAAGAAGAAACGAAAACAAACGGTGATCTCCAAATATTTTGTTTACTGTAAAGTTTTTTTTGCTTATTTGAATGAATTGGTTGCATGTATTTGAGTTTGGTGCAACGTTTCAATTCCTCCTATTACACAACAATGATGAGCAACGAACTACTGCCCTCAAGCAGGTTTTTGTGATTTTTGATGGTGAACAATTGCCCATGAAGCACCAGATGATGTTGTTCCTCCCGATCCATCATCTAACAATGTTGAGAAGAAGAAGAAGAATGCGCATATGCCGTCAAACGTGTCAAGGTGCCTTGACATGGAGGAAGTAGAAGAAACGGTGAATTGCAATTCTTTTATTTAATGCTTGTTTTGATTATTTCAATGAGTTGGTTGCATGCACCTAAATTTGAAATGACCTTTTAATTCTTGCTATTACAGGGCAAGGATAAACAACGAAGTGCTGGCCTTGACCTAATTGGCGAAGTTGTTGTGATTGAAATGAGAGAGGCTAATACAAATGGACATGCAGATGGGGAGAGCACTAGCCACGAAGTTGCACAGGGTAACACAGATGGTCATGAGGATGAGGAGAACACTGGGCTAAATGTGGAACTGGGTGACAAAGATGGACATGGGGATGGGGAGAGCACTGGCTTGCAAGTGGGAGAGGGTAATAAGGATGGACCCGGGGAGGAGGAGAGCAATGGCCTGCAAGGGGGAGATGGAAATAAAGATGGAAATGGGGACGGGGAGAGGTGCGGCGTGCCATCTATATCAGTATGAAACCAAACACACTTCCATGCTTTGTTCTTATTTCTTTAGGAATCTTTTAATGTGCCTTCAATTATGCTTCACGTCAATGACGTTTCCATTGCAGGAAAATCTGTTGGATGAACAGATGATAGAGTTCAACGACATAACTTTTAAGGTCGGTGATCACGTCGACCTTTGGAGGTGGCATAAACGAGATGCGAAAGGCATTCTACAGGTTGTCGCTAGAAACGCTCACACCCACTGCTTGAGGCACTCAGAAAATTGTGCGAGAGTCAGCATTGTTGAGGCCATTGATGTTCGATGCTACCTTCCTTTTCCCATGCCTGGCACAGAGACCATCGCAGAGTGTGTGGGCGGCTTTGTCATATGGCAGCTTGCTGAGATGAAGCATTTTGTTCAAGAGGTACACATAAACGATATGTTGTTGTATATATATCATACTTCGTATATTGTTTCCATGCGTACGTTAATTTTCATTAATTTTTTGCTATAGGGTGAAGTTGTTAAACCTGACACAGACAAAGCATAGAGTACGGAGAAATCTGTTGTTTCACATTCATCATCTGCGAGGGTTCGTGGATCTGGAATCATCCCCCCGAAATACACAAGGACCCTAAGAAACGTGTCGTATTTTACGCAGGCCTGAACTTGATTGCAAGGAATAGGCAGCGTAGGAATTGATGAGACATGCTCCAAATATTGATTCTGCTCTGTGGGTTTAAATATTTCAATATTGAACAATTGTGGTGTAGAGATATACCATTTGCATATATTTCAACAGTATGGTGTTATACATTTGATATGA
Organism: Sequoiadendron giganteum; assembly: GCA_007115665.2. Taxonomy (NCBI): domain Eukaryota; kingdom Viridiplantae; phylum Streptophyta; class Pinopsida; order Cupressales; family Cupressaceae; genus Sequoiadendron; species Sequoiadendron giganteum. The sequence continues at coordinate 463,606,601 of CM021102.1, forward strand.
GACTTTTCATGGGATTCTTTAATTATTTTATTATTGTACAATTATGCTGAACATATAGGGATATATACTTATTTCATGTCATTGGAACAAATAATTGTTATCCATTTCATATCAAACTTTAAGAAAAATAGTCTTGTTCACTATCTGTTAATATGTTTGGAACACAAATTTTACATGACTCTTGTGTTGTCCCCTCTGGCATGTGTTGGCATTAATGTCAAAGCAATAAGACAATAAGATGTTCTTGATTGGTAAAAAAGTCAGTATTGGTTTGGTAATTTAGTTCATGGTCTCTTCATTTCAGTTCTTTGATAATCACTTGACTTGGCATACAAGTGTTTTTCAACTCTAGTACACTACATATTGTTTCATGTTCACTCATCTTGCATATTGTGATAAGGATCTAAAATTGTGACTATATGCAAATAGAATTATATGAGTTGAAACAGTTATGAAGACAGTTTTGCTCCTCATGTTCATTTATTTATCATGTCATTCAGTTATAAAGTTGTTGTAAGATTATGTTATCTTGTAAATATTTCAGCTTTTCAGTTTGTATAATGTTCAGTCTCCATGATCTGGTTATGGTCTTTATGTTCATACATGTTAAAAATCATCAAACATGCTTCATAACTAAATTTCTCTAGAGCTTGCACTTTACATTTGGTTATTAATGCTAAAGTGGTTGGTATGGGAACAATCGATGCCACCATTTATCAATAAATTTGAGATTTTTTTTTTTTTTAAAACAATCCATGAGGTACAAGATTTGAAACCCATCAAGTGTCGGTAATCTAGTTTTGGATTGTGATAATCCATACAAGTGGATAGAATGATATACTAATATTTCAAATGCACCATTTGTAATGCATATTATATATATATAACTACCTAAAAAATATTGTTGGGTCTCAATCCTGGAAACATAGAAATAAGGACTATCCATGACTCACTCACAAGATCAAATCAACTTTCGAATTAACAAGGTCTACCTCAAGAAAAGAATGATGAAAATTAGACTCATGTCAACAATTGCAAAGGTGATTACAATAGGCCCATCAAAATATCTCAATCAAGTAATGTAGGCTGTGAGAAATAAATAGTTTGAAGTTCCCATTGTACTCTTTTAACAACACCTACTTCGAGCAAAACAATCTTTTTCAATATCTGCCCATATGTTTCCAACACAAAATTCACATAACAGTAGCATCATGGAAAACACAGTGGGTTGTGGATCACTTATTATTATTTTTCCAAAATGTAACAAAATAATGCTTTCAACTTCCCTTTCTTGTCTTATGAGACCCCTTTCTTTAAGAAAAATAGTCTTGCACACTACCTGGGCCACTACCTATTCATATGTTTCCAAAAAAAGTTTACTTGAATGTTGCGGTATGGAAAACACAATGGGTTGTCCTTGACTTTGCAAAATAGTAAGAAGACAGCAGGTACTATTATGCACAGAGTAAGAGGAAAATGTATTGAATCTGAGCTTCATAATTTTGAACAACCCTTACTTTCAATAAAACACTCTTGCTCGATCTCCGCCCAACACATTATTCACATAACAGTAGCATCATGGAAAACATAGTGGGTTGTGGCTCACTTCTTATTTTATTTTTCGGAATGTAACAAAATAATGTTTTCAACTTCCCTTTCTTGTCTTATGAGACCCCTTTCTTTAAGAAAAAAAGTCTTGCACACTACCTGGGCCACTACCTGTTCATATGTTTCCAAAAAAAATTTACTTGAATGTTGCAGTATGGAAAACACAATGGGTTGTCCCTGACTTTGCAAAAATAGCAAGAAGACAGCAGGTAGTGTTATGCACAGAGTAAGAGGAAAATGTATTGAATCTGAGCTTCATAATTTTGAACAAGCCTTACTTTCAACAAAACACTCTTGCTCGATCTCCGCCCAACACATTATTCACATAACAGTAGCATCATGGAAAACACAGTGGGTTGTGGCTCACTTCTTATTTTATTTTCCGGAATGTAACAAAATAATGTTTTCAACTCCCCTTTATTGTCTTATGAGATCCCTTTCTTTAAGAAAAATAGTCTTGCTGACTACCTATTCATATGCTTCCAACAAAAAATTTACTTAACTGTTACAGTATGGAAAACACAATGAGTTGTCCCTGACTTTGCAAAAATAGTAAGAAGACAGCAGGTAGTGTTATGCACAGAGTAAGAGGAAAATGTATTGAATCTGAGCTTCATAATTTTGAACAAGCCTTACTTTCAGCAAAACACTCTTGCTCGATCTCCGCCCAACACATTATTCACATAACAGTAGCATCATGGAAAACACAATGGGTTGTGGCTCACTTCTTATTTTATTTTCAGGAATGTAACAAAATAATGTTTTCAACTTCCCTTTCTTGTCTTATGAGACCCCTTTCTTTAAGAAAAATAGTCTTGCTCACTACCTGTTCATATGCTTCCAACAAAAAATTTACTTAACTATTGCAGTATGGAAAACAAAATGGGTTTTCCCTGACTTTGCAAAAATAGTAAGAAGACAGCAGGTACTATTATGCACAGAGTAAGAGGAAAATGTATTGAATCTGAGCTTCATAATTTTGAACAAACCTTACTTTCAGCAAAACACTCTTGCTCGATCTCCACCCAACACATTATTCACATAACAGTAGCATCATGGAAAACACAGTGGGTTGTGGCTCACTTCTTATTTTATTTTCCGGAATGTAACAAAATAATGTTTTCAACTTCCCTTTCTTGTCTTATGAGACCCCTTTCTTTAAGAAAAATATTCTTGCTCACTACCTGTTCATATGCTTCCAACAAAAAATTTACTTAACTATTGCAGTATGGAAAACACAATGGGTTGTCCCTGACTTTGCAAAAACAGTAAGAAGACAACAGGTAGTGTTATGCATAGAGTAAGAGGAAAATGTATTGAATATGAGCTTCATAATTTTTAACAACCCTTACTTTCAGCAAAACACTCTTGCTCGATCTCTACCCAACACAAAATTCACATAACAATAGCATCATGGAAAGCACAGTGGGATGTGGCTCACTTTTTTTTTTTTCCGGAATGTAACAAAATAATGTTTTCAACTTCCCTTTCTTGTCTTATGAGACCCCTTTCTTTAAGAAAAACAGTCTTGCTCACTACCTATTCATATGTTTCCAACAAAAAATCTACTTTAAGAAAAACAGTAAGATGACAGCAGCTACTGTTATGCACACAGTAAGAAGACTAGAAAAGTTGCAGATTTTGATATTCCATTTCAATATCCTTATACATTTCGATGAGAAGATGCACAAGAAAAGTTGTAGAATGGAAAACACAGATTGTAAGAAAGTAGTGTATTCAAGTTCAACGTCAAATTTTATAATAACAATACGCATTAGACAATGAAATGTAAAAATATTTCGCGTCAATATTACACAATCTGAACAAAATTACAATGCACATTTAATACTGGTCACACTGAAGAATATGTCAACCATTTACGAACAGGTATAATCTCTATGTTCTCAGCATCTGGAAGCATTTGTCGCACTCTGATTGTCAAGGTAGAATTGATAGCATACAATGTTGCCACCCCGTAATTCTCATGTAGCAGCCTGAAGGAGGGCCTCACACGGTGGATCTCAAACCTGAAAATGTGGTTGAATTTGAACACGGCCAGCAACCATTCCTCCATAGGACCTTTGTGATTACTAATTATAGATTCCTTCTTGAGGAATCTCATAAACCTCATGCTCAGCTAATCCGTAAGATTGTGCCTCTATATGATAACTGTTGGTCTAATGCACACCTTCCATATGCATCCAGCTAAGAAAAGGTCTCGAATTTCTCGGTAAACAGACATTGACCAATCACATAAATTGACAATCTTTATTTGTAGATTGTAATATTGAACATCCATTCCCATATGTGCCCAAACTCCAAAGACACTATTGAAGAAGTGAGCATAATTATCATATTGCAAATGTGTAGTTTGGACCTTTTCTATTAATTCTCGTTAACATCTTTTCATGCAACCTGTAAGGGAGGCTGAGTTCCTCGATTCGAGCAAGAATATTGCATGGCAGATACAGGTGGTAGTTCTTCAACCAACTAGCCACCTATGCTCGAGAACTGTGAGACATCTTCTATAGGACTGCAGCAACAGGTTGTACAATTCCTGAAATGAAAGACAAAATAACTATTTTAGACAGTAGACATGCATTCTCTAATTAGAAGGATATTGTCAATGCAATGGAAAGAGTGAAAAAATAAGCAATCAAAGTGGACTTATTTAGATAGTGTATGCACTAAAGATGTTCTACCTATTGTTTCAACTGAACGAGGCGACACGTGTAGTATCTCGGAAGGGCATATGGAAACGCACGATTCGAGCAGTGGGAAGAACAATGCCTAAAAGGAAAGAGAACAAAAATTTCAGCACATACAACAACATTCTCTAATTGGAAACACACGAAATAGTTGGTAAAAAATATTGAAAGCGAAAGAAAACTTTTCATAACTAAGTAACTGTGTATGGACGGTGTCTTTTCCAACATGGAAAATAATTTGAGCATTTTCTTTCTTGCAATCACATGAGTTGGAGTACTGAATTGTACAAAATATAGTTTTGTTATGAACACAAGATGCAAATAATCACAATTGGAGGATGGAAAACACAGTGGGTTCTGCCTAACATTTTTATTTTCTGCATACTGTAACAAAAGAAGGTCTCAAAGTTCACCTTCTTGTCAGTTTTAATTAGTCGTGCTTGAAGAATTTTATAGGCTTAATTATTTTGTTTGTAAAATAGGCCTATTTTGGGGTCCATGACAGCGAAGAAGAGCTTGTTTGAAGTGTTTGTTCCATAAGGTATTTTATGTTCCAGAAACCCATCTGTGCCAAATTTTTACATACTAGAAATTGAGATGCTATTGTTTTGAAAAGAATGCTTGAAAACATGACTCTACCACTGGAAATGCACTCAATTAGCCGAAATCTAGAAAGGAGCAGGTCTTAAATCATCATCTACTTTTAAAAATACAAAGGCTCAAGGCAACACTGATCTACTAAACCCTTACTTTATGCACAAAAAAAGCTCTATCAAATGAGGCTTTAATAGAATATTGTATTCTAAACCTTCCCATGCTCTACCACCGTATGAAACATGTTTAGAAATGTCTGCCCATGCTTTAGGAACAAACTTTCAGCCCCTTTGAATGCACTTTCCTCAGTTACCAACTTGTACGCATCCTTTTTCATTGGAAATCTTCTGTATTTTATAAAGATCGACAACCAAACATTGAATGGTTCACTTCCCCTACATCATTCAACAAATACACTTCTTAAATTATATAATTTAATACCAAAAAATGGACTTATGTAAGAAAAGTTATTAAATTTGAACCATACCTTCCATTGGGTTTACACCTGCAAAAGATAGTTGTCGACGAGGACTGCTTTCTCGAGCTTGGAATGCTGAAGTGAACAAAAAAAATCCATAAACGAAATCATAAAGTTCATGGTGTGGTACAAGCACATATTGGAAAAAGAAATTTGCAAAAACAGTTCCTATTACAATAAAGAAATTGAAATGGGTTTTCTCATACTCACTCGTATTAGATGTTGTATCCTCTGCCACATCCATAGCAGTTGCACTTGAAGTCTGACATTGCATATTGACATTCAAATTCAAACTATTGTTCATAGACAATGGAAAGGAGTCATCCAAAAGGGTTCGATGATCTAACTGTTGTGTGGAATGCTTCGTACGTCAGGTTGGACGTCGACGACGATCCCCAGTTGCACTAAACCATGGACGCATGTGAACGGTGCTATTTGCAGCTTGATCAGGATCCATAATGAATTCAAACGAAAATGCATTTGATTGCCGTAGGTCTTCTACAAACCTGTCCACGCATTTTGCATATGACTGCACCTGTTGTAGAGATTGTGGCGGTGTACGCATCACTTTCTTCAAGAGCTCGTTAGTGTCATTCCAAAGAGACATTGTCACCACATGTTCATCATATACATGAGTCATAGAAGGAGCTTGCACAGGGGTCAAAACATTAGGGTTGTTTTATTCTACGGCCCCCTCTGACAATGTCTCGTTGAAATCTATGTTTGAATCAATTGGTTGACCTCACCTGTCTAAATGAGGACCCAAAAAAAATTTGTATTAGGCTGTAGAAAATAAAAAACAAAATTGACACCAATAAAGTAACGCAATTCGAATTGAAATTCACTTACCATGGAGCACCCCTTCAGTGGCAAATGATCTTTTAATCAAGTGAGCAACCTTCATGACATGTTTGCAAGTGTTCCCCTCCAAATTCCAAGGGCAGTCACAAACATAAAGGTTCTCCCCAAATTTCTGAACAAGGTAGTGCATTGACCTACTTTGACTTTTCACCTAGTAGCGTCCAGGATCTGTTTCATTGGGAATACAGTCATCGTCTAAAATTGCCTTGGCCCGCTCCACACTAGATTGCATATTTAAATAATTTTTGTTCGTCAAAAAACCATAATGCTGCAACTTTTCCTTTTGCCTATAGAATGGTTCCATTTTATACACAAGTGTGTAATACAAATAGTCCATTCTCCTATTGCATTTTTTTAAACGATCGCACAAGTACCGAGTTTTTAGTACGCAATGGTATGACTCAATGGCTGCATTCGTATCCTGGTTGGCATGTAGGAATAGTCTGCAATTTTTTGCCCATATGGCTGTGAACAAAAACATCCAATAGTCAAGTAAGCCACAACATATTAGACGTGACATCAAAGAATTTGAATGGTGCGAATCATGCGAGGTGACGAAAATTGTCAACTGACCAATTCGACCTTCTCCTTCGCACCAAGTCTTCTTGAAGTACTCTAAGAATCGGGCTTGATCATTGAACTCCTCAAAGAAAGAGTTCAATAGCTGAGTGATGGAATCTTCGGTGTCAACGATTGCCATCATGATCGTGCCAAGACTGCGGAAGACGTCCATTGCCCTTTCCTTGGCTGCATACTTGTATACATTCTTTAGCCAAGCCCTTTTGACATGCCAAAGGCATAGAAGCACACGACATTGAAAGACAACCCTAATAGACAATACCAACGATATTGTTTACCGCTCGACTCCATGAGAAAGTGGCATTGAAAATGAATAGTAAATGAGAAAGGTACACAAATGAAGAAAGGGATGCACATACTGTATGGCTTGGATCTCTGCACTCGCATCATCGATAAAAAATGAATTGATTCTCCAGTCGGGCCTGGCTCTTCTTCCACGTTCGAGCAATACGCGTAGCCACATAGAGATGTCCTCAATCTTGTTTTGTGAGGATACTACCCACGCAACTGGCACACCACTCTATTGCTCATCGAAAATGAGGAGAGTATACAATGGGTATTGTAGAGAGAACAACTCGGTGTGAGCATTGTGAAGTTTACTGCCAGTAAGATCATTGAAAACACGACGAACTATTTGTCAATGTTTGTAAGGCCTCACCTCATATTTGTTAGTTGCAAATGTGGAATCCATTGAGATGACTGAATTGTGCGAGCAGCTAACCATCCTATCCAACATCCATGGAGTCTGAACCCCGATAACAAAAGGTGTATTGTTCCCATCGGGCCGTTGAAAGTAGAAGAAGTTTTCAAAGTCTTCTCCACTCCACAGTAGGATACTTGTGGAATCAACTTTGTGTTTTTGTGCATGAGTACAACGCACCTTTCGCCATGCATTCATTACATCCTTTCTTGTAAGGAATTGATCCCTCTTGGACATCATGCCACATAATAGAGGATCATTGACGTGTCTATCCATTATTGCATTGACACTGACATCCATGAGCAAAAGGCTTTCAATATAACTTTTGCACTCTGTGGATAGATTAGCAGCGAACATAGAACGCTTCTCTCCACTTGCGTCATGAATGCCATGGCAAAATTCACCGTTTTTATCTACGTGGAACATTTCTTTGTAGATAATATAGTCAACATCAGGTTTGCCTTCCATAACCTTTA